>JBAMJV010006651.1:0-37500 GCA_037951105.1 Echinarachnius parma
GGAGGAATGGGAAAACGTGCACCACGTAACCCTTACTACGCCACTCATTCGCTGTCATCCGTTGTCATCAGAACTGTTGTTTGACTTTTGTAGGTGGTTTGATGACATTGATGATCCTATCCTACTATATACATGTGTATATAATATAGTAGATACGGGGTGACAAGGGGGTGCAAAAGTCTCCCCTGTAGATAACTCGCATTGCCCCAAACATACGACTTACACCAAACATACTCTAAACGTATTAGTTTTGCAAAGGTACCCCCTTCCCCACCGCCATCGCCGGCAAATGGATGTTTGTCACTTTGATTCCCCTCCCCCCTCGTTTTCATCGTCTGTGTAACACCCCTTTTTTAAAAGTTATAATACTAAGGTATAAGTATACACGGAATTCACACTTCGCGCTGTAATGCAAGAGAAGCGCCTTGTCTTTCGCCACACCTTTAGTTCAGCGAACCGACCCGTAAACGCGTTAGTCAGCAACGGATGCGCTCGAATGCGCCGATTTGCGACGGGTGTTCGCGCGCGTACGCATTAAAAATATTGTGATCGTCTTGAAATAAAATCCGCAATAAAAAATGTCAAGCATAATCTTTCAAATCACTCAAATTAGACATGACATATTGAACGATTGCCATTTTCCATGGATAAATGTGCGTACTTTTGCTTCCTTTCTGAGTATCATGAATATGGAGCAAAAAAGAAGTTAACAAAAAACAAAAAACCGCCATCTCCTTTTTTTTTTTATTCACAGCCCCACGTTATCCATGTATGTGTGGTAGCGTTTTGCATATTTTGCATAATATATTTGATTGCTGAACTTAAAGTCTTAAGGTATATTTCAGATTTAGTCGTTACAAAATAACGCAATGATGATTGTATTCGATAAATATGCTCTCATGATAGTGCAATAGAAAACAACTCTGGCAATTTATTTTGAGGTATTGTCCAATACTGCCAATGGGGCTTTAAACTCCTGTTGCTCGCTACCTATAGACGTCTATTATACACGCGTCAACATTTCATTGATTTCTCGTGTCGTATCTATCTATGTGTAAAAAGTTCTCGCGCGCTTTCTTTCCGCGCGGTTTAGCTCAAGATCATGTTTGTTTTCGTTATACCGGTACTTTTTTGTTCTCCTTTCAGAAATTGCTTCTTTCTGGGCTGGTGCGTTTGTTATTTTTGTTGTTGTTGTTGTTAAAGAGAGAGGTGTTTCAACTGAAGTGTACAAAGGTGTATACACAATAAACTTATTTAGGTTTGTTTGTTCTGTTTGTATTTGTTTGTTTTATTATGTTTCCGATTCATCAAGTGAGTAAGCCTTCGGGGCAAATGTCCTATTTTGGGGTTTTGCATTTTTTGTACAGCAACTTGCGAACTGTGTACTTTTGTGTGCATATAATGTGCACAAGGGACTGAAAGTATGTTGGTGTCTGCGTCCCCCGAGCGTACAGGTATGTGTATGTGATATATGTGTGTGTGTGTGTGTGTGTGTGTATGTGTGTGTGCGTGTGTGTGTGTGTGTGTGTGTGTGTGTGTGCGTGTGTGTGTGTGCGTGGGTGTGTGTACGTGCGTGTGTGTGTGTGTGTGTGTGTATATGTGTCAGTACGTGTGCGAGCGCGCGCATGTCTGTCTTCGTGTAATTAATCACTAACAAAAGTGGAAAGAGTTTGATTGAACATCCAGTATATAAATACGTACGTATGCACGTATATGTTTGTATGTATATATACGCATGCGTATACATATGTACGTAGGTTTGTATGTGTGCATGTCAGTGTGTGTGTACCATGGGCGTCGATACTTACGTAATACCCATTCATCAGGGGGGGATGGATGAATGGATCATCCCCCCCTGATCAATGGGTATCAATGACAGATCGACGCCCGTGGTGTGTACATTAATTGTTTTGAAGTCCCGTATATGTGTTCATTTTGGTTCATTATGGTATAGTTTATCCCAATAAGTCTACATCTAAAGTAGATAGCATATATTATATAAATACACATATATATAGGATTACAGTATTAAATGACAATGGAATTCGGACAAATCGTTGTATGCAGTATAAGACACTAAATATAAAATGATTAGTCACTGAAGGTGTGAGCACAATCGGTCAAGAAAAAAGAAAAATATGGCTCTTTGGAGATTTCCATTTATTATTTATGACTCAAATTGGCAACGCACTTTAGCAAAGTTGTGGACTACTCCCTATATGAAAAGCGCTACTATAAAGAAAACTGAAAAAATGGGAACATTTGTGTACAAAAGATAATTATGTGGAGTAGTCCACAAACTTATCTGAGTGCGTCGCCAATTTGAGTTCCCCATACAAATAAATGGACATCTTTATAGAGCCATAATTTTCTTGTTTCTTGCCCGATTATGCTCTATCTTTCAGAAATTATTCCTCCTAATCTCGTCAAGTCTATGAAAGCAAGTTTTTGCATGGGTTTCATTGTACTTTAAACTTGACTTTTAAATCTCTGATTTTCTAGATATGATTCCATAGAGTCAATACATGGTATAGCGGGATTTTAACGGGATCTAGTAACTTTGTTGACATGTGCAAAAAAAGTGATGAGTGGTTGATACAATGTATATTGTTGTTTAAAACAACGCTTGAACAATGGCCGCTTTACACAACCCTTCTTTCTATAACTAATCAAGCTACACCTAAGGTTGTATAAAAAAAGATTCAACAACCAAATTTTACACAGCGTTTTTTTACACAGCGTTTTAACAGTGTATGAACATGATTACATCAGTTTTTGTGTTTTTTGCACATGAAAACAAAGATATAACGATAATAAGCCAGTGGTGTAGCGTGGTCGGGCTGATTGGGGGCACACATAACTATTGGGGGACACAATCTTTCTTCATTTTTGTTCAGAAATGATCCCCTTGACTATGTTTAGTAGTTTGGTCAAATTATTGGTGGGGGTTACGTGCCCCACCTCCCCCCCCCCCCCCCCCCCCCCGCCCTCTCCATTATCTACGCCCAAGGCCTGCGAGTACCTTTATAAAGACGTCGAGTGCTCATATCAACGAAGAGGGTGCGGATGCCTGTTCCGGCTGTCAAACCTCCGGGGTGTGGTGCGGCGGGCTCTCTCGGTCTCGATATGCCTCTCTGACGGAACTCAACATTTTAAACGCGTTCAAGGTTTTGACCAGCGGTAACCCCCGAGCGATCTCCGCCGCTCCTCTTCCCCCCACGCCACGCCGCATGGCCTGGGCAACCACTCGAGTAGCAGGGTACTCCAGAGCGGGAGGCGAGACGATACTGATGGGGGGACAAGGAAAATATATATTATTGATAGAGTTAATCGTAGAGAAAAGAGAGAGAGAGAGCAACGGAAAAAGGGGAGAAAGAATTGTAGTTTTATAGACAAAAGTTAGATAGAGATGAGGGATAGTGAGAGAGATAGAGATACTGATGGAGAGAGAGAAAGATACAGAGAGAAAATGAAAGACATGAACATTATTATACTATTAATAGGCCAACATGACTATAATGTTTTTTTACAAAAAAAGAGTAACGATGAAGGAGGGAGGGGAGAGACAATAATATAGCAAGAAGGTGAGATGGGTAGAGGCGAGAGGAATATTACGAGAGGGGGAAGGGGGTGGGGGTGGATAGAGAGCGAGATAATGGCTCGGATTCACAAAGGAGGTTTGTACAAACCATGGTTTAAACCATGGTCTACATTTGTCGAGTGCCATTTGTAAACTGATGGAGAAAGAATGTTAACTCCTTTCTTGTTAAAAATGTTGATGCTACACATTTACTAAAGGCACCAAATAAATGTTTGTCTTTTCAGGTGGTGAAATTTGTTGGTTAGCAAGCACTAACAGTCATATCATTATAAATTATAAATTGTTTTACTTGTCTACGAGCAGCGCTCCATATAATATGTAGACCATGGTGTAAACCATGGTTTACACAAACCTCCTTTGTGGATCCGGGCCATTGTGTCCGTAGAAATAATGGGTGCTGTATTCAGGGGATGTAGCCCAAGCATAACTCCAAGCGAGGGTGACAAAAATGGGGGGTTAAAAAAGCAAGAGGTATGGGTCTGATATTCAGAGTGGTGCCATATGGTTTTTATTTGATTAAATATGAAGTATAGTTTTGGTTAAAAAAAAAAAAAAAAAAAAGAAGAGTAAACAAAAGGCAATTAAAGCAACAATAGTAAAGTTTGACTGATTGCCATAAAATAACAACAACAACAACAGGTCGTATGGCATGTATGGGGTAAGGAGGGAGAGAGAGAGAAGAGGAGAGCGTGAATAAAGAGAGAAAGTGTCTATAACGTGTGTGTATATATATATATATATATATATATATATATAGGTATTTAAAACAAAGAATTTGAAGGAGGGTAACAGGAAAGTGTGACAGTCGAGCCCAAAGGGAATTTTCTCACCGCAAAAAAAAAAAAAAATACCATCTCTCGAGCTTGTCGGATGGAAGTGAAATAGACAGTGAACAGGGGGGTTCCGATTTGGTTAATTAAGACTTACTGTATGATTTTGATATAGATCTAAAAAGTATGACATTGACAATAAATTAAAGGCATTAATTATTAATGACATACCACACCAATACATGAGTTTTAAGATTTATAATTATCCACTGGATAACTATAACTGTGTACAAAGTAACTGCAATGAGTTTATAGCAAATATCACGTTGCATGTTCGCCCATTGCTCGGTCATATAACATGAATTCACCATGGAATATGTTCACACATCACTCAGTAGACATACCGTATCATAGAAATACACATTGTATCAACCATTTGCCAGTTTGTGCACATGTCAACAAAGTAACTAGATCCCTGTAATGACTACTTGCATATTGCGTACCTACCAAGGCCACATAATGTTACTTCTCCCATCAAGAATAACGCACAAAGTCATTTCAAACGACATCTGCCTGTTTTCCTTACACATCGTCACGAGTGGTTTTTGGTAACTGCATGTACGCACCCCCTCTTGACGATTTCGAGTGCAGCGTGGTCATTGACCACGCCAGCCAACACGCCAGCGGGCGTTGATCGCTGGTCCTTGATCGGGACCTACGATGACCCCCCTTGATTCGGCGGCCGGTCATCGGATATCCATCCTCGCCTCCGCGCCCCGTGGCTGACAAGCGAAATGAGGACAACGTCAAATTAGCAAAATCGTTCTACAGTATTACCCCTCGCACTCCGTTTGATCCGGTTAAATTATCTTCCAAATACAGTCCGCGCAACTACAGTTTGCGTCCCTCATTTCTTTACAAATATATAGATTAAACATCGGACATGGCCCAAAATAAATAATTTCTTGGATCTTGACGATAACTCAAACTTCAAAGAAGTGATGCATTATGTATTGGAAAGTTGTCAGGAAAAAAAAACTTATGGAGAATATCTTTGCTTATTCTTCATTTTGAAAGATTACCAACAAAGTTACAAAAATAACGCTCTAGATAATATTTATTGCAATAGTGATTTTGTTCTCACACTCACGTTCTCCCCACCGTCCTCTCTTTTCATTCATGCACCCCCCCCCCCCTCCTCTCCCCCTCTCTCTGTTTCAATCCCTCTCACTCTTCATACTGTTATTATTATTTCTATTATTATTACTATTTATACTTTTCTCTCACTATAATTCATATTCTTTTTAAATTCTTTCTGACTACTATTACTATTATCTTAACATGCTTTAAATTCTTAATGTATTTGTTTATTATAGTATCATCTCCTTCTCCCTATATCTCTCTCCTCCCCCCCCCCCTCTTTTCTCGCCATCTCCTTCTCCCCTCTCCCCTCTCTCTCAACCTCTCCTTTATACTTCCCCCTCTCCTCTCCCTCTTCCTATCTCTCTCCCCCTCTCTATCACTTTCCCCTCTTCTCTCCCTCGTCCTACCCCTCCCCCCTCTCTATCACTTTCTCTCTCACTTTCATCCCTTCATATCCCACTCCTCCAGTCCCCCTCTCGTGTTCTCTCCATCTGCAGTACCGCAAAGTGGCGAAGCTAACCAGGAGTGTGCGCTTATACCCGTTGGCGGGCGGCGGAACATGAAGACAATAGGCGAAATTAACCATAATTGCTCACCGATATCAGTGGATAGTAATCTATTTGTCTTAGAAACTAACGCCCCTCAAGGCGCTAACTTTATCGTTCCCCTCTTCATGCGCGTCGGATCATTTTTCCTCCGAATACTCGATTTTTTTCTTTGCTCCTTATACTTCATATTTTCTTCAAACATCTTCATTATTGGTTTTAATAGTTAAAATAAAAGGAAGAAACATACAAAATAAAAGGACCTAGAGAGAGGGCAAAATAGACTTTAAGAGAGAATGGGTGAATTGGTATAACGCTGCATGCACCCTCTTCATATTGCATCGGATAAGTTTCTCCTTAAACATGTTAAACTCGATTTCTTTTTTCCTATAACACGACATATTTTCTTCAACATCTTACATGTCTTAATTATTGGTTTTAATCGGCAAAATAAAAAGTAGAAACCTATTTTTAAAAAGGGGCATGGGGGTAGAGATAGTGGGGCTGGTATGCCACCCTTTTTCATGTTTCATGTTAGATTTTGTCAACGAATATTCGTCATATATTTGGGATTTTTGACTCGTCAAAATTAAATTATTGCCCTTAAATGAACAATAAAATAGGTACGAGACAGGTAGAGTGAGTTGGGTTATGCAGTTTTAAAAATACAAAATAATCCACACAAAATGAAAGAAAAAGTGATGGGTAACACGGGAGCACGGAGAGGGGAATAATTTAATAATAATAATAATAGGTTCGATTTATATTGCGCCTAATATATCATCTCTAAGCGCCTTACACTATAACCCCGCTCATAGGATACAATACAAACCAGCACACATTGTGCACACCATTTCCACTCCCTGGGGAGCATTCACATAAAGGCGTTAACCTCCTACCGGGTCTCCATTTATACACCTTGGTAGAGAGCAGCAATCATGGATAAATTGTCTCGCTGAAGGACAAACGCCGTGGACTGGGTTCGAACTCGGGATCTCACGATTGGAAAGCGCGCGCTCTACCAATCTTGCCACACCACATCCATTTAGGTTGTCTATGGCAGCGCTTCTCCCTCTTCTTCTTTTTCTTCGTATTGAACTGCCTCCTTCAATTCTGAAGATTATTGCAGTATTTTGGTTGTGACGTGCAGGGTTACTAGTCAACCGGGTTATTAAACACCCTACTCTTTTCGAGAAGAAGACTAGGTTCTTGGCGTGCAACAGGTGTGACTGTCTCATACACGGGATGTATCGTCCTATCCGAGGGACGTCGGAGTGTTCTCCATCTCCAAATTGAATCGGATTCGCGTTGTATCCGAATACTCGATATTTTTTTGTTTTACGACACCGGGCATTTTTTGATTTGATAATCGTAATTATTGGTTTCAATAGTTGGTTTTCCATGGTTTCTTAGCGACGCTATATATTATAAGAATAGTACCATGTCTTGATGGACAAGAATAATAAAAGATTTAAAAAAAGTAAAATAAACATTGAGAGGGGGGAGGGGGGGGGGGGGGGGGGAGAAAAGAGGATAACGAGAAATTGGTCCGGCAATGCACCTTTGTAGTTGAGTCATGAGTGGAAGAAAGTTGAGGACACACCTCGAGGGCTCATCCCGATTTCTCGAGTTATGGAGAAGAATCCTCTTCCAACTTTCCCCAAAACCAATCTCCCGTTCTCCCGTTTCCGTGGTATCCGTAATGGCGTAGTCAGGTTAAAAACCCAACACGCGGGTTAGGGTTAATATGGGGGAGGGGGGGGGGGATTAGTCTACTTACGATTCAAAATTATTTCGATATTTTTTGTATTTGAAATCGGAATGTCTATTTTAGTCTCCATGTCTATGTCTATGTTTGATCTCTGCAAGTTTATATACAGTATATTTATGTTATAGTATCTTATTGCGCTGATCGAAACTGCAATCTTAAAGCATTGTCGTATTTGGTCATTTCATATTATAATTTGTGTTTAGAAATGTTCATTTGTTATCATTATAATGTTGTATTGACAACAGTCCCTCTGACGAACAGCCACCTTTGGTTGACTGCGGGTTTTGTATCGTGCATAAACATGAAATAATATATAAGATAATACAACCATTCAATAAAGCACAATCAAAACAAACAAACAAACAAACACATGATACTATCTATTTATAATCTTGATTTCACAGGTTTAAAGAGATATTTGAGTTTTGGTAGAGAGGGCGCTAGACTACTTTTTTTTTTTTGCGAGGTAATGAATAACTGAGCGTAAAATTTGATAGAGCATAATATTTGAATAATACAATCATCTTTGTTTGATCAAAATCGGTTCAGAGACGGCTGAAATATCCATAAATATAACAATTTGTAATAAAGCTGGGGCCCCAGGTTTATTAGAGAATTTTGAACCAGCCGTTAAAAATTCAAAAAAATGCTTCCTCTTTTCAAAAAGTTACAAAATAGGTATTTAAATAGTTGTTGGTTATTTCTCTATCTAATCACTATTTCAACAAAACATCACATGCACAATATTTTATTCAAAATGGTTGAAACCGATGAGTGTTTAGAGAGCGCCCTCTTACGTTTTAACGGCTCTCTTTGAATGATAACATGATCTTTACTACGTCATTTGTAATTTTGTGTTCCTTTCTAGTTATAACTATCAGTTTGTAATGACAGTAATGATGCAGGTTTTGGTTACTAAAATTCAGTTTCGCCAAAACTGTACTCTCCTTACCAGAACTCAACTATCCCTTTAACCAGGTGTGTAAAGCAGCGTCATACATTCTCATTGTGCAAGCTTTATTAATAGTGAAACAAAGCGGGAAAGTAACGTTATGCCAAAACATGAATTATATGTTTGGTTTTATATATTGTTGTCCATAAGGAGCAGACGGTGAGTGGTAGTGTGGTGGAGCGATGGGTGCAAGACAGTATTCCCAAGGGTTGTTACCCCACCCGCAGCCCCCCACACACACACATCCTATTAGCTGCGCCACTGTTTTTTCACTTTCTTACATCGAAACATATTTTGTATCGGCCTTCGGAAAACTGTCACGAAGCCGAGATGCGATACCCCCTCCGCTCTTCAATGGAGAGGTTTGTTAATAATCGTACCATTAATCCCGTCTATCAATTTCATCTTCTGTCAGCAAAATTACTTCTTTATACCACCTTTTTTCTTTCTATATGTCCACTCCGCGATCGTCTCATTTTTCTGCGGTATAATGTTCTCCAGGGTAATTTAAATCTTTTAGAGCCTAGCTTTCGCTCTCATTTTTAGGGGGGTGTGACGCTCTCCGCGTGATAAGTTACACGTACTTCCTTATCAAACATTTGAAAAGCACCATTTGACGTAATTTTGTATTAATGTTCTCTTAGATGCTTGGTGGACATAATTCGGAGGAAATTAATACAGTATTATACGGTGACGCATTCGGGTGCGCCTTATCTTTAAGTGGTCACATGACCTCCTGCACTTTATCAATAACCAATAACCTAGACAGACATTGAACATGCTTAAAGGTCAGTTAAACTGTTTGAATCTTAAACAATCAAAGTATTAACAGGAATGTGCACGAGTATATAGGCGATATATAGCTCCATGCTTGGTAATCAAATACAGGACGTTCCGTGAATATTTATAATGATAATTGGTTTTGTAAACATGATGTAACAAAACATTTTGTCTATATATTGGTGAAAAGCATGCTAATTGTATTTTCGTTTTCCCTGCATGTTATTCAATCGGTTTGCAGTATTAAGCACATCAGCAAAATTTACTGAAACATCCGTTAAAGAGCTACCAATATCCTCATCGTTCTATCAAAACCCAGGAAATCTTTAGATAAGTCATTTTAAGAAGTTAGATAACTAGTTATTGCATAATCCATTGTTGTATGGCGTTTTCTTTATTTCCTTTTCATCAAACTTTGGAATTGGAAATGGGAAATCCGTCGGGACGATTTGCAAAAGGGTGAAAATACTCGAATGTATCTTTAAAAGTCAAGTACGATATACACATCGAAAATGTCCGGTTATAGCCCCCCGATGCCCCCTACTTCACATATCCGCCATTTGAATTCCCTAATACTCAACCAATCGTCTGTCTATCATTTTCATAGACATCTTATATGAGCTTAATTACAAAAAGCACTAAATGGACTTTCTATAAAGAAATTAGATGGCGATGTTAGTGGAATTAAAAGCATCTCAACTAGCTATGACTCCAATTTTAAGACAAGTTAACACAATACAATAAAACATAATTATGGAATACTCCATTTAAAATTCCAATGTGTGCAAACTCGAACAGATGGACACGTTTTTTTCAAAAGTTAATAAAGTGGATATATCACCTTTTTGTAATAAAACTCACCATAATACACTGCCTATGTATTATACATACACCCTTGAGACACCCCTCGTGTTAAAACCAAACGCCTCCCGGGGCTGGCCGCGTCACCCGGCCTCTGACCACTCGTCATCTTACAACTCTCATTTTGGAAACCGTTCTTTCAAAAAGGAAAAGAAACAAATTGGTCATTTACACAAGTCATGAGACGACACTGAAGATGTATTTTGAATCTGCAATCATTTAACTTATTCTATATTAAATAAGTTCAGCTGTCAATTTTCGTCAGTTGCGCCATGTTTGTCTTTTAAACGCGTCACGCTTCGCTTTAGAAGATGAAACACTCGTTTTTTGAAGTTGAAGCAGGTTTCATGGCTGGAGGAACCGTCTTCACTCCTTCTGACGACATGGACGACTGGTCGAGTGGACTTTGTCACTCAAAATCTGGCCAAATGCCACGATTATGATGTCACTTTTTTCTGGTGCTTACTAAGTTTTTGTCTGACTGTAGGACTTATTTATCTTGCTTTCGTTTCGAATCATGTCTTGATGGCTGCGCTATTTGTTATCTACTCGTGTTGATGATGAAGGAATTATCTTCAGAAATGACTGGCAGAGTAGACTTTGTCACTCAAAATCTGTCCAAATGCCACAAAATCTTCATGGTTATGATCAATGTCACTACTTTCTGTAATTGTTGAGTCTTGTCTGATTATAGAACTATTTACCTCTTTCGTTGGGCTCGTATTATCTCTTTGGCACAATGTTTGTTTTCTTCTCTTGTTGATGAGGAAATAATTATTCTCAGTTTTGTTGATAAGAAGACTGATTATGCCTGTGGAGTAGAATGTGCCTATTAAAGTCGCGCCAAAGGTCATTATTACAATGACGTCACTTCTTCATGTTCTCATTGAGTTTTGCTAGATTGTATAGACTAATACCGCTTCCTTTCTTCGTTTGATACTATCCCATTGCCACGCATTTTAATTTATCATCGCGTCGATGAGGAAAGAATTATTATTCCGTTTTGTTGATGAACGGTCATACTGTTAGAGTAGTCAATCAAAGTCAAGCCAAATGTCATCATTATAACGTCACTTCTTGTCAACTGTCCATTGTTTGTATGTAACTCTCACTCTCACTCAGCATTGCTAAGTGGGAATTGGGACAGGGAATTAAAAGAAAATATGGAATTGAAATTACACGCTCGTTCTCATTCTTAAACTGCTAACGCCCCTCCCCTTTCCACATTGGAAACATCCAATGACCCAATGTTCACGGATCAAGATCAGTGCGATTTATCCTGCTAGGATACAATGAAAGTTATATAACTACACGTATTATAGATATCATTTATGATTATTTATTAATGTATGCGATATACTGTCAATACTATCTTCAAAATAATAATGGTATCATTTCAAAACATTCCGCTATATAATTACCGTATAGATGTGTTTGAAATTATGTTTATATGTTTTTATTTCATAATGAACCCGTCATAAAACACATCTTTGTCAAGTTGTCCAGTTTGCCCACTTCACAGTGTCGATCCCTCCGTGAGTCCGGGCTGAAACTGGCCCACCTTCCCTGTACCCCCATCTGAGGCCTCCCTTAACCCCTTTCCCACCTCTTAATCCCTCCCTCCTCCCCACTCTCTCGTCTCATTCTCCGTTTTCTTTATTACTTATTGTCTGCGTGCCGTGCGAATTCTCTTCATTTTTACTTTCACCAAAATTGTGGTCGAACGCTTGAAACGGCGCCATGGAGATGACATTGTGGAGTTCGGACATAAGTACTTTCATAACCTCGAACTTGTATTTATACGTGCCCTTCGAGTAGTTCATCATGATTTTAAAAAAAATAATAAGCGACGATCTTTCTTTTTCGCCCTATTACTTGAAGCTTTTACAAGATTTTAAAAAAGGGTAAGCGATGATCTTTTTAGTCTGTTGTTACTACTTCAAGTATTCCATAGTTTATATGCACGCTATAGTAGGTCCATGGTTTAATACAAAAAAAGGAAGCAATGTCATTTTTTTTCGTGATACTTACACTTAAGAGGTGTTCTCAGAATGAATCCTAAAGTATTTTTCATATAAAATAATGAGAAGTCAGCTAGCCTGTCAATCGACGAATGCTAATGAAATGACTGCGTAATTACGTTGACCCTCTATATCGATGAATCACAAGGTGTGTGAGCCATTTTTTCTCTTCTTTATCCATGATATCTTCAAAATAATTTGACTGAACCCGTTGTCACCCAGCATTGCCCAGTTTATACTGAAATTCCATAGAGCTAACGCGTGGTCAACCAGGGTTTTAGAGGACGATGGGTTAAAATTTGCTGTGCTTCCAAATAGAAGGTAGAAAAGTGCCATTTACATAATGTCAACATCACAATCATCAAGGAATCATCCTGTCAATTACTCTTTAAAAAGTATTTAGTGAATGAAATATTGAGTTGATTGGCGTCTATATGTATAGTGACACGATTGGTAAGGGGCTTGCCTCCCCAATCAATATGTCACGGGTTCGATACCTTTTGTGTACCCTTGACGTACATTACGTATGACCTTCAACAATCGTAATAAGGAAACATACCAATAATGAACGACTCAACAAGACATTGATTGTACAATCATGAGCTGCTCTCAGTGGATAATGTAAGTACCCGATAATATGGAACGTTGTTCCTTATCGATGTGGAATAATGGCCCGCATAAGGTGTACCATTTTCCCCTTAATGCACGTAATGTTGGACAGAACACCCCCAAAAACAGTTTGCACCCATTCAAAGGGTACCGCACTGTTTTAACCTCCGATAATTGTATATTATTAAACATGTTAAACGCAATGGTTAACCTTAATCATGTGGTTGTCAATTGCAAATATATTCTCGTGATGGGCGAGTCATTATACTTAATACTTGATACGTATTAAAGATATACTTAAGTGGACCTTAAAGACTAAGTTGAACATAAAACTACGGTAGGTCATATTCAAAAGCCTCCCAAAATATAAGTATTGAGATTTCCAATAAAAAAATACATAAATTGTAAAGTCTCCTTGATAATGACAAATATAACTGATGTTATCAACTTAATGCCTTTTCAAAGGAACTGTTTCAACAAGTTATAAAAGAATATAACGGCTTTCCATAACTGTTAGGTACAACTTAGAGTAAAGTTCAACTAAGAATTTTTGTGAACAACCCTCTGGACATTTAAAGACGTGGCACGTGCACACGTACGACTACTGATATTGCTCGTCCGAAATCAAAAGCTTAAGTTTGACAAGTTTTTCCCCCGACAATAATTATTACCAAGCATCTTTAAGGGCGTTGCTCCCTTTCGCCCTAGGTCAATTTGGGAGGTTCGCTATCATCTATCACCATTCACCCTCCTCTCACCGGTCCTCCTCCTCCCCCGAAAAAGAGACCGTATATCCGTGCTCCGGGTCATTCCAAACCCCAATTCCTCATCCTCTCCCTTCTCCAGGATAAGTACATATCCCTCCCCCTAATTATCCCTCCCTCCCCCCCCCCCCCCCCCCCCCCCCCCCCCCCTCACCTTCCAGGTTTCCCTCTGTCCTTCCCCTCTCTATTTCTCACCCTCTCATCCTCTCTTTCCCTCCTTCTCTATCTCTCTTTCTATCTATGAGTTTATTTTATTTTATTTGACTACGGTAACTTTCTTCAGACGATGGCTGTTCTTCAGCAAGTCCGTCTAACTCGATCTCCCTCTACCCCTGTCTTTACACTTAAAGGTAGTTCAGATTCGTCAAATCAGAGGCGCGGCGCCATCTTGCGTACGCGTTGCGCACGGTACGTAATGCACGTTAGCCCAGTGTTATGCTGTGTGCGCAAACTAGCCTAGTTCAAAATGGCGACCCGCTGTGTAGCATCCCCACGCTTGATGACCTTTAATACTTGCATTTTCTCTCTGCCCTATCCCCCTCTCACTTACTGTCTCTCTCCCTCTCTGCCCTTGTCTACTTGTTATCTTTCCCGTTCTCTGTCTGCCTTATCCCCTCCTCATATCCCGTGTATTCTTTATCCCTCCATTTTACTCTCTCTCCCCTAGCTATCCATCTCTTTTCCAATCCCTCAAATATTCAGGATTGAATGGTATCACCAATAACAAGAAAAACAACATCAACATCCAAACTCTCTCTAGTCATTATATACTATTCTCTCTCTCTCTAATATCTTCCTCCTTCTCTCTGTCAGAGTCTTTCCAAGACTTTGGACCACGACCCACCATGTCCTCGAAACAGTGGCGTTGCCGTGCAGGGTTGTAGCTACTTTAAGTTCTGAGTTTAATTTTATAGTTCCTCTTAATCGATTTTATGACAATAAGAGGGGTGCATTGATGGGGCAAGGTGACCAACAGGATGGACATTGATCTCCTTTCGCCCACTCCCTCTAACCATCCTTCTCTTAGCTACGTCACGCGACCATGACCCGCCATGACCTCGATCGCCTCAGACCTCGCCCTCCGCATCGTCGAGTGGACGGGTCCATCTCCGGGCGCATCGCCCCCGTCGAGTGCCCGGCCCGCTCCGGATATTGCTTTCAAGACGTTGACAACTGGTCGAAGAATTTAGCTGCTGAAGTATAGTAGTTGGACAAAGAGACGTAACTGTGGTATATAAAAAAAGAAAACACCTCTAAAGTGAGAATGAAATGAGGTATGAGACAAGGAAGAATAAAATAAAGTACACAACAAGGGAGGATATATATAAGTATAAGACAAAAGATGATAAAATGAAGTATGCGACAATGCCTCTCGCGGTTTGTTTTACGTGTACACTGCGGCCGTGAGTTCACCGCTATAGTTAAACGGAACACAGCCCTGTGGCCTTGTGGGCAGAGCACACCCTCCACAATGTGATTCATGAATGTTGATCCCTCTTTCTCTCTTAAGCCCGGCGCAGACAGAGCCGACTTGACCCGATCCGACTGGTTTAAATCAGGCTAGAGTTGGGCCCGGTCGGTCGGAGCAGATTTATCGCGTTGAATCGGCCCCAACTGGCATCCGACTGTCTCTCGACTGGCAAAATGTGTGTCGCGAGGCACTGAAAACTGAGCAATGACAAACTGGAATGACAACCAGTCGAGTCGGCTCTGTCTGCGCCGGGCATTATATGTATCGTTACCTTCATTACCTTCCCTTATATTCCATATACTCTGTATCTTCTCTTATCTATTCTTCCTACCCTCGTTTTATCTATGTTTATAATCAAACTTTTCAACGAAAAGAACATTACAACACAAACAATAGTTAACATCTGCTATACAAGTAACTATTAATCCTGCCATTCTGTCCTTCTTTATTGTATGTGTATTGTACTTCTTTCATTACTTTTAGCTTGGAATATTATTTTATTTGTTAAGATATTGTCTTATACATCATTCCAAAATGCAAAATTCACCGTTACTTTATCAAGACCGTATAAGCGAAGTTCATATGTGTTTTATAATATTTTAGGTAATGACTTGAATTTATTTTGATTTTGAATCTCTTCTCTTTGACTATAATCAAACAATTCTCAAATGTTAACTACTTTCATTTAGAATTAAATAATATATCAAATGTATAATAATTATGTGCGCTAAAGTGATGTGAATGATCTTCATACTATATAGTTTTTTTTTTAAACAGTCAGAGACCACCCCCCCCCCCCCCCCCACACACACACACACACACACACACACACTCACACACACACAAGCTCTCTCTTCAACATTCAAGTTCATACTGACAATACCAACAAAAAAGTACTAATAGCAGAATACATTTATGTCTATTGGAATAAAATACTTAATTGCATTATCCAATTCATGGCCGTAAATGTTATTAGTTTAGCAAATAGTTGTGATATTTGAGCTCAAATTATCGCCTGGCCCGCCGTCTGCATTGAGCAAAGTGATATGTGGTTTTGTCTGAAATTGCAGGATCTTTTTTCCCTTCAGTAATTATTTATTGTCGAAAGTGCGTGCGTGAGCTCCTCGCCTCCTTTTGATTGGGTGCATGATTCGCACGGTCATTATACAGCTTGCAGTTAACCCGCGCGTGCTGCGCTACCACTGATGTTGTTTAATCAGTAGAAGAACCACTTCCCATTGGAGTTGAGAGTAGCTCTGGCCACCATATTTGTATCAGCAGTTAATAATAGAACACACAGGTCTTACTTCTATTTCGTCATGACTTTAAAATAATGTACGGGGTCATAGCCCCATTGTCAATCGGTCACTCCATTTTCACCCCCCCCCCCCCTCCCCTATATCTCTCGCTCCCTCGCTCTTTTGCATTTTGTCAATGTGAAGGAGGTTGAAGCATAAAACTCTGAGTTGTGTTCAATCCAGAGAGTTAGATAATCCAAATATATGGTTCAATCGCAACTTTGCGAGTAAACGCTGCTTTTCAATAGAATGCAGCTGTCATGACTGTCAATCGCATATTAAAACAGAATAAAACCCAAAGTTGCATTTGTTGGACCTCCGTTTAAACGCAAATATTTAACATCATCCTAAAGACAGCCCTCTGAGGGTATCTACCCATGCATCCATATACGTATATGACGTCTTTTCAACCTTACATTTTATTACGACTTCCCCTTCGATTGCTTAGAATATCACACGACTTTTACATTACCTGATATATATCTACGAAGTGTAGCTTCAACTTGAGTCATTTTGCCTTTACTTCAATTGACCTTCACTTCAATTAAATTAAGCGTGGTATGTGATAATGTGATACAAATTCAACTCGAGTCATTTTAAAACAAGTCCACATTTTGCCGTCAACTGATCGCATAGCCCCAACTTTAATAAGTACACCTCTTCTAGCGATTCAGATCAATGGTTGAGCTGCTGAACACGGACACAGTCTAGTCAGGCTGCATGCGCAAAGTAGCTGCCCCTCTGGCGGCGCTCTTGTAATAATTGACGTGTAAAATATGCTCATCATTCGGCGTGCCAAAGGCGGTGGCTTGGCTGCGAAATTGCGACAATGGATTTCGCCGCCCCGGGACGGTTTTCAACAAACCCAATTTTCTCCCATTTTCTGCCTTTTATCATTTTATGTGAGCCTTTTTTACTGAGCAATATTGCTTAATTTACACACAAATATATGCCCTCGGGTCTGTGCGGAAGGTGCGAGAAAGATACATTTAATCATGGATTCTATATAAGGGGGCTCCCGTAATAATAAAAAAAATCCCTGATAGAATGAAGCAAACATTGACTGTGTCTCATTTCATTTCATTCCATTTCATTTGTTACTTAAAATATGTTGGGACATGAATTAATTTTTTTTTCTTTTTTTTTTACTATTGGAACAAGAAACTACATTAAAAGGTGTACACAAACTTGATGGTAGTATCCGGGGTTGCTATATACCGTAACAGTGTTACACTGACAGTGACTGATTCAATGATTTGCATGGTTCGAACCAGTGCCTGACCCCCGACCCGCATCGCTCTCGTATATTCTGTGTTGCCATTGATGCTGCTTTACATGGCTGGGATACTCCCTAGGGAGTGGAAATGTGCACTTTATGTGCAGGAATGATTGCAGTGTGTATCCGTTGACCGGGGTAATAATAAGAGTGTAAAGCGCTAATGATACTTATAGCGCTATAGAAATAACCGTTATTATTTATATTGTTATTTTAAAAGTTGATTGACTCATTCAGGGTTGGTCTCATTCGGGCTGGGGGGTGATTGGTTATTTAGGTTTTCGAGGACGGTGTCCCACATATTTGTGGGTTGGTAGCTAGTCCTACACTTCAGCAAGAAGACACAAAGTTATATGAAGTATACAAGGAAAAAGAGCATAAATCTCTCTATTTTAAGAGCCCTATTTTGTTACTCTACCTGCTTTAGTAATTGTTTTATGATTTTTATTATTGCGTAAATCGCTATGATATAGGAAAATCCTTAAACTGGCAACACATTGTGATATTTTAAAAACAGATTTCGGCGTTCAAATTGGCAACTTTACGGCAAAGTCACTTCATATTTGTCTTAAATTGTGATTACTAATTATTTTATACCTATTTGTCATTGAAAGGTAAACAAAAATTAGGAGTTGCCAAATTGTAGAGGAAAATAATGATCAATTTTGCCTTAAAATAGCTCTCGTCCTTAACGGGTTAAAGACGAGCTCAACCAATTATGAGCTTTACTTTTGGGAACGCCCTTTATCGCCATCATCGAAGAGAGGCAACCTATATAGGTTTTGAACCCAGGGGGTGTTTCACAAAGATTATAAGTTGCACTTAAATTCCAAGTTGCAATTAAAATTATGGTAGGCCTTTTGTAGCCTTGGAATAAAATATATTCAAAAGCAAACAAATTAAAGTTTTTTAGAATTTTCATCATTTTTACATCAAGAACATAAAATCTCCTTGATAATAGAAAATATCAATGATTTGAATCAACAATTTTTTAATTTTTTGTTTAAGTTGTACAACAATTTTTCAAAGAAACTAACGGCTTTCCATAATTTGTAATTCTAACTTAGAATTAAGTTCAACATAGGATCTATGTGAAACACCCCTGGCCAGACTGTCACTACACTAGACCATTTTCATTTCATTATGGTCTTGGGTTATATGTAATGCATCAAAATATTGAAATCAAATAGTTTTGTAGGGTTTAATGTACCATACGAACTAATCTGTCTATAAGTTACATTAGATAAATTAAATAATTTGATAATTTTAAAATCAAGTCTTATTTCAATTCAAGCAATTATTATATTTTAATTTGTAATCTTATTCTAGTATTACGACGGGGAAAAAAGGAAAAAACAGGGACATTTTTTTTCTAGGAAGAGAACAAACCTTTACCTTTAGGATTATTTCAACTGCACGAGTAGGATGTGTGAGTTTTTTGTTTGTTTACTTCAGAGGGGCGGAGAGATATATGCTAATTCGCACAAAATAATTATGAGCCCGCAAGAAAAAAATAAGGTTGGTGTTCCGGAGTTCAGGTGTTAGAACGTTTAATGTATTCAAATTGTAGGCTATGTGTTGTCATCTTGCTACCCTTTATTTACATTAATATCCAATGAATACGAAATAAAACAAATATATTATATACATGTATATAACCTGTGTACATACATAAAGAAAGAAAAGGAAGTACAAATGGTGCAACGAGGACAGGTGAAAGCAATTATTAATAGAAAAGCGAGGAAATACATAATTGTTCTAAAATAACAATCTCTGCTGCAGTCAAAAAAGGGTGTTCACAATCGCGGTATTGGTGTGGAGATTTTATTGACCGTATACACATGTATACTGCATTGCGGTACCGTAGGTGAACTTGACGCTGTACGTATAGCGCGGTGCGTTTTAATAGCGCGCACGTGCGTCGCCGCGTGAAGCGAACAGGTCCATTGCCTCTGCGTCAACACAATTAAATGTTTCCGCGCGAGCGGTGACAGACAGCCTCTGGAATCATATATGCCTGCCTTAATATGCTGTTTATTTAGGAGTTTTGGAGGTGACAATATTAGTTCAATGGTATTGATTTTTCTATTTCGTCCTCACCATTTCTCTCTGAATCGGTACCTTCCCCCACCCCCCCCCCCCTCCGCCACCAGACCATTAGACTGGAAGAGTCTTCCAGATGAAAATACATCTGCCTCCCACCTCCGCCCACCCACTCCCCGCCGTGATTGCCCCCTCGTGTACTTACACCTTACCCTGAAAGTCGATATAAAAATGTGTTGTACTATATATGCATTTCAACCTGTATATAAAGACCATCACGGACAAAAAGGAAGGTAGTGGCTTTTATGAGCGGGTGGTCTTGAAATTAATGATAATATATATTAATTAGTCCCATGCCGAGCCATCGCCCATTTCGTATATATACTTACTCCTAACCCTTGACAAATCGATATACTATATGAACTTCATTAACAACAGTCAAACCTGGCTAGAAAGACCACTGACGTGCAGAAGGGTCTTTATATAAAGCGGGTTGTCTTCGAAACAATATGATAATTATAACCACTCCTCTGACAGTATTGTGTACTTACACCTAACTCCATGCAGTCAAACCTGAATATAAAGACCACACGGGTATAATATTATAAGGTCATGGTCGTTATGAGCAGGTGTCCTTCAATTCACTCCCCTGCCGATATTGCCCATTTGTGTACGGATACCTTTAACCTCTAACAAATTATAAAAGTAGAGAGGTGGGGGATAATTATAGTCAACACTGTCTATTAAAACAAATTATAATAATGCGGATAAGTGTCTTTATAATCAGGTGGTCTCCAAATATATTGATATGAATGTAAACTTTGATATTGGTCTTTATTAAAAACTAGAGTATAGTCTGTACCTGCATGTGGTTGTTATAGAAGGTTTGACTAAGGAACATCTTTACCAAAGGTCAGCTACATGGAGCAGGGGGCATCAAGGGGGAACCATGCATGGTGCAAAGTGGTGCCGGAGGGGGTACTACCCTTGCCCTTCTATGTCAATGCTTAGGTTTAGAACACGTACATAATATCGTAGTTTGACAAAGCTGATAGTTTGACCACGCCAGAGTGCGCTGGACTATTATGTTAATTACAATCTCCGGAGGGAAGGGGGGGGGGGGGGGGGGGTGGGCGGATCCCTTAGTGGGGCATCAACATCAAAGCCGAGATACGGTGCTGACCCCCCAAGCCACCCCCTTTCCCAAGGTCATTCGATATGATTACGAACTGGACGCCTTTAAGGTCGGCATACGTGTACACGTACGCTGTCAGGATAGACCATGCCAGAGTGCGCAGGTCATTCCAGTCGAGCTATTTCTATAATAATATGTTTCAGGGGTGGGGGCGTAGGGTAGCAACAGGGGGTAATACAATCAAGAGGGATGAGTGACCCGTGCCCCACCCTCAACCCTTATTCATACTCATACACTCCTAAACCACTCAACTGACTGGAAAGTTTACCGACTTGGCATATTCATTTGACCACGCCAGAGTGAGCGGATCGAGCGACCGAGCGAGCGAGCGGGGAGGGAGGGAGACAAGACGCCGCGTGATCTGGCTAATGTCCCGTGCATGCACTGCTCCGCCAATCTTCATTACTCTCCGTGCGCGGCCGATAGACAAATCGTGTAAACTGTTGACTATTTTCTTTCCGCTTTTTGTTGTCATATTGTCCGTCCATAATGGCGATTGGCGAAGATAGGGTCAGACAAGATGGGAAGGGAGTAAAAAGAAGGACAATGCTGACCTTGATTGGTCAAGACTTCCTGCAACGGGGCAATCAGGGGGTGTTTTATAAATATTCTTTGTTGTTGAAGTGAAATTCTAAGTTGGACTTTAAATGATGGAAAGCCATTATTTGCTTTGTACAATGTATACCTTATATATTATTCGAATACAACAACGTCAATTTTTGGTTAGAAGATAACTTTTGTCTATTATCGAGGAGATTTAATATCATTGATGTAAAATTCATTACAATTCTCAAATACGTGCATTTTTGCACTTGAATATACATTATTTTGTAAATTGTTTCATTCCAAAGCTACAACCCAGCTAGCCACCTGACGTCGGGCCGATGTCGGAAGTTGGTTGCCGGATGTCGGCATATCGCCGTTGGCTCGAGGTTAAAATGTCCGCCAGCCCAACATCGTCACGACGTCATTTTTGTGATATATTGGCATAACGTCATTTTCCGACAATGGCCCAACATCATGTCATGAGATGATGTTGGGCCATTGTCGGAAATTGACGTTATGCCAATATATCACAAAAATGACGTCGTTACGATGTTGGGCTGGCGGACATTTTAACCTCGAGCCAACGGCGATATGCCGACATCCGGCAACCAACTTCCGACATCGGCCCGACGTCAGGTGGCTAGCTGGGAAATAGCTTTCCATAACTTGAAGTCAAACCTGAATTTAATTTCAAGTTAAAATCATTCTTTGTGAAACATCCCTTGCAGTGCCATAGGTCATGATAGTAAAATGGTTGATGGTGTTTGTTTTTATTTTGTCATTTCTAGTTCCACTGGGTTGCAGAGTGGTGAATGCGGGGCAGCTCGAGCGGGCTGAGGGGGCATTACCGCCCCCATCCCTTAGCTAGGATGACACTCCCCGTATACCTCCTTCCTCCTCCTGCCCTTACTTGTTCTCTTTTGGTTTAATTTGAGTTTGAGTTTAGAAGCCAAACGCATTTCGTTATAGGTCACCGAAACATGAGTTGTTAATAATATTGAATCATACACAAAATGCATTTGAATTTTAAATGACTTTTACACAAACGTTTACTACAAATTAATCTTTGTATCGTGCTTATAATTCTCTTGTACACTCTTTAACGCAAATATATATATCAGTTTAACATAAACGATGATATTGCGTTTGGAAAACTTTTCATCTATATATGTTCACTTCATTTATTTTGTATCGGTATTCATCGGTCTGCCCTTCCCACCCCTCACAACTTTCATTTATCTATCCTTTTCCGCAGGCTCCTCCTTCTATTTTATTGATATTTTATTTGCTAATTATTTGTTGACGCGTCACGAAGATCGGCTCAAAATAATGTGTGGTACGAATTCAAAGTCGATTTGTCTGACAGAGCGAACAGAGAGGGACGAACAAGACTGACGTGGATGTACGTGTACTTTTTTCTCGTCTCCTTTATTCCAATCTCTAACCCCTAACAATACAAAGTTATGACAAGGAGATTGAATATAGAACGCAGTCTTGTGCTCCGCCTGAGTGAAAGTGTTAAAGACAAGTTAGTCGGTGTCTCGCTCGAGTGTATAGTACGCGCCCTTTATAGTGCAAGAAAGGGAAAGTTTTCATAGAATGTCGATGATCTTCATTCATGCTAGCTGCACTTTTTCTCTTCGCGTTCGAACACCATCAGTGAAGGTGAAGGACATGGGTGTTGTCCTCCTTTGTAAAAAATATTGCCCCCTCTCCCCAAACTCCCATCAAGCCTCCGCCTGGGCGTGCCATAATAATATGGATAACTAACAGCATAACGCAATGTTGTTGTTTTTTCTCGGCACAGACTGCCCGACGCAAGTTAAATGTGCCCACCTCAACCCCCTTTTACGCACCCCACCCACCCTTCCCCCCCCCCCCCCCCACCCCCTCTCCCCCTCGGCGCTTTCGGGGTTTTCCTCCTGCTACCCCACTGAGCAGTTCGCCCGTTTACCCAATCTTCAAGTCGAGTCATATTCGAATTATCGCACGGTGACGAGACAAGCAAAGATTTGACTCGCTGTGGCAGCCGGATTTTTTCATTTCTCGCGCAATGTTTGTCCAGTCTTCCATTATATACCAGCTTTCTCTCGCCATTTTTCTGTAAGGTTTAGTTTGTTAGATTCTCCCAGTCATTGTTACTTCTCCAAACGCCATTTGCACTTTCAAGGGGGGCGAACAGCCGCGGCAGTGAGATAGGTCAACCCATTGGATACGTGGAAAAGATTTGAGGCCGTGTGTTTTACTCTATCATGCATGTCTATTGAAATGAAACGAGCTATATAGGAGCAGGAGAGTTAACAAGGATAGGGGAAGAAAAGTCACGCATCTTGCGACCTCCCGGTCTAATTGGTGACCGTGGTTGGCGGAATAGGCGCGATTGTCTGATTAGATTTTACAGCGGGTTGAACACACTTAGTCGCTTTTTATATTTTGACATTATTTTTCTTTTAAATGCCCGATCCGATCATTCAGGCATTTGCACTTTTAAACATGGAAGTTCAAGTTCAAGTAAAAACAAAAATGATTTAATATTATCTAGAATCCATCAATGTAATTGGTAAAACATAATCGTAATTATGCATAGCAATTAATCATATATATTAATCACATGACATAAAAGGTACACCGTATTCAGGCGATAGATAAATAGTTAAGCAAAGTCGAAATTAATGTGATTTAAAGTGATAATAAAATCCTATAAATATAACGTGTGTATGTTCTCTCTAATGAGTATACATGTTATAGTAAGGAAAAATCATTGTATAGTTATATAAACATACTTTATTGAGCTACATGTATTCATATACTGTTTTATAATGTGTATATTTGTTGATTTTAAATGTGTAATTGTAATAAGGGAAACATACATTTTGTTTGGGCTTCTGCCTTTTCTGTGTTCCATTGGCCGTGTTTTTATTGTCAATAAACTGGATTAATAAACGAACAAATGTAATTATACTATTGAGGTTACTTGTGACATGTGTGAGGGACGGTTGTAGGGCTAGAGAATTTGCATGTTGAAAATTTCCTGAAAATTACACATCATAATAAATAACTACATGTATATTCTATTAAGCTTTTACATCTAATTAAGATGTGAATGTAGTGAAGATTCAGATACATTAACATTTTCTATATTTTTTTATTTTTCTATCTAAAAAGTTGAGCTGTAGCATGATCTTATATTTTCATATAGAATGTATCAATATCTAAATTTGGACAAACAAGTAACATTCTTAGATAATTAGCTGTGAACATATTAGTCGTATTGTTACGTATAGTCGTATACCATGAGAAGTAAACGCATTCCAAATGGGGGGAATAAGATATCTTATAAAAATGATATGTTATGGCGGAAAATTAATTAAATTTAAAATGTTTGCCTAAAAGACCGTAATAATAACTTTCCAATAACACATTCCAAATGGGGAAAAATGAGATATCTCATAAAAATATATATCATGGCGGAAAACTAATCAAATTAAAATAGTTATTTGGTTCTTGATTTCCACATAATAACAACCTTACATTCATTACTAATGATATATACCCGTACGTAATTAACATGATAGACAAATTTAAAATCATATACATCAACTTGTATTGCTAAAATTATATTAATTAAATAGTTTTCAAATAACTAGTAAGTGTTTATGACATCATCCATGAACGCACACAATACAATCAATAAGATGGCTTCGCATTTGCATTTTATTTTGACCGGCCAAGCATGTGACTTATATATATATTTTCTATAACGTGTAACGGGTTTAGTCAAGAAAACGAATCAATTAATGCTTCATTAGATATACAATGAAAACGTGTGAATCATGCGGGTGAATGAATAAAATCAAGATCTCAAACCAGATGATTAATTATTATCTTTTTTTTTCTTTAAAAGATACATTATGTGACTGAAAATAAGCTTCAAACTCAAGCAATAGTGTACCGACATGAGAATCATATACAAAATAATAATGTTAATATCTTCCTTGGTGTTTTATCTTTGGTCATCCCCATTGTTTCTTTTCGTGATTAATATCCGCTCAGTACCAAAGTTAAGACCCTTGAGATGTTACATACATTGTGTATCCATAGTAATGTTCTGACAGTGTTAACTTGTTCCCAATCATTATATTATATACATTATTGATTTTTAACGCGTCTTTCCATTATCGTCACCAATACACCAAGCTAGAATCAACAATCTACTGTCAGTCTATCATTTTGGGTTAAACAAAATAATAATAAAATAGCTTCAGCTTCATGATTCATGATCATCGCATCATCACTTGGAACGCGTGAGAAGAAAAACAGAAAATGTCTACAAATATCGACGGATTTCTTCACGTCTATTATTATTATTACTTTGTTCGTATACCTCTCCTTTAACATCTCCTTCATAATATCCGGGCATACTTTCACGATTTCTCACCCGGCCGTTAAGTAGTTGAGTATGCTAATGCAAGTCAGTATAAACACAGCTATCGATAAATCCCGCATTAAAGCAGCGACGGTTTGGCGGAACGCCACCCTCGCCCGCTGCCGTGGCCGCCGCGTAGCACAGCCGCTCGATGTCGTCACACACCGTGCGCCGTTTTTTGACACCAAGCACGCGATTAACTCGCCCTGCAATGTTGTTTTATGCAATGAGCTTCGAACACGTTTTTGCGTTGTTTTATGCGATGAGCTGTCGAGAACGCTTTGATTATTTGTTTATAACTGAGATCATTACCACTTTTTCTTCTTCTTGAAAACAAACTAAGAAAGTGAGTGAGTAACACTCATTTGCTCATCTTTTAGTGTTTGACCTATTTCTGGAATATTTTCTCACAGACTTAATTTCCTTGCTTCTAAAGTTGAAATTTCTCAATGACTTGGCTTCATTTTTTTTACTTGAAGATTGTCTCAGTAAAAAAAAATTGCTTCCTTTATTGAATAATTTCTTAATATCTTCTCTTTCGTTTATGAATTATTCAGTATTTCCTACATACCATTGGCTTTCGGTGTTCTTTATTATTATTTACCTCACATTCTGATATTAAATTTAATATCAGTGTAGTGTGAAGAACCTCATGCTATTTTGAATACGACTGTATGTACAGCTGCTCGGTAGACAATCGATCTTGCGTTTTCATCTACATAATTCTACGATAGACTTTAGATAATAAAAGTGACAAAATCATAATGAAAATATTAATTTCGATACTGTAAACATAATTGACGGTATGCGTTGAGTGGCGTCGAGATAGCAATAATGAATTTCAAATTTGTTCTACATAAACAAACAAAAAACTAGAACTAGAAATATAGAAGTATACAAAATATATATAAAAACATAACAAGACATAATACAAATTAAATGTCAATATTTTGCTCAAAGAGGTAAACAGTCGAATCACAAGATTTAGAGAAAGCTTTATATGGCCAAGACTTTCTGGTACATACCTGCATACTATTACTTCAAGTTGCAAGTTCAAGTTCAAATAAATTTCCCATTTTCAATAAGAAAAATACTAATGATTTTACACAATGAATACATCACAAACAACATTTTACAAAGTATACAAACGGAATTATAAAATAGTACATATTATTTTTCATTGCGTAATAAAATATAAACATTATTTATAGTATTAATACATTAAAATACAAGAAACAATGCGACATTCGTGTCAAACATTCCAGATCAAACTGACCACAATGCCGGGGCATATTTTACCATCTATTTTGTATAATATGATAGTATCACCAGATCCAAGAACGAATGGTTATAATTATAAAGGAAATCGTATTCATAATACGGAAGTTTTTTTAATGCGTAGATAGCATAAACAGTGTATTTTATTTGTGTTGAGCAATATTGCATTGTATGGTCATTTACAGCTGTACAGTGGGAGTCAATAGTGCATGAGGTATACTGATTATAGCAGAATCATCATCATTTCACCGGAAATATAATATACAACTTGTACAAAACGTAAACATTATTGACTAAACAAACTAACAGGGCTAGGAAGCGGTAGCCTGCAAAATCGAATAGTATAGTTAGAATGAGTAAAACAAAACGATGGACAATATTATACAACCAAGCAAGGCCATATAGACGGCATAGGCATGGCTGGCATCAAGTAACTATAATTATAGGGTCATTCTAAACGGGACAATTGGGGGTGGGCGGAAGGGGGGAGGGCGTTTATCGTAAACAAATTACTAAAAATGGTGCAATATATTGTTTTGTCTTTATTCTCTGTGAGGGGAATCCGACTCCATTAGCCACTGAAAATCAACATCATTGATTAGCAAAGATAGAAAAAAATAAGCAAAATCACAATGAGGAAAAGTGCCCGAGCGCCCGGATCTCCCGCAAACAGATTGTTTCAGGCACTGCCGAGATCTATAATTCTATATCATTTAATCCGACATGCATTATTCACCTGTGTCCAAAAGCAAAACAACATTCCCCCCCCCCCCCGCCTTTATTATCCCTCTCCTTTTCTTTCTCTTTCTCTATTCCATCTTTCGTTCATAGTATCTCTTTTTTATAATTATGTGTTTTTTTTCTCCTCTGCTCTATATCTCTATTTTTGTAAATTTTATATTAAAATGTTACCTTTTCCTATAATATTCCCTTATCTGTCTTGCTCCCCTCCCCATCTCCATAATATTTCCTCCTTCCTCTCCCCAGGCCTCTCCATCTCCAAAAGACCCCCCCCCCCCCCTTCTCTCGCTCTTTAATTCTTTCTTTCCATATTTCTTTAATATTTCCTTTTCTCCTCTTCTCTTCCTCTCTATCTTATCCTCATCTCTCTTTCCCTTTATGCTCTTCTGCTCCTTTCCGCTTCCTTCAGTTCTTTCTTCCCCTTCCAATTCTTTCTCTCATGCTCCCTCCCTCTCTCTTCATATCTCTCCACTACCTCCCTGTATCTATCTCTCCTGCCTACACCCCTCACAATCTTACTCTTCTCTCTCATAAACACCGATTTGATATAGACCGAGGGCCCATGCCATTTCGATACATTTGCATGTTTCTGTTGCTGCCAAATTCAATTTCACTTTTTAAAAAAGGAAACAAATATTCAACAAAATATCCTTTCTTTCCTTTCGAGACATGAACATTTTGTACAATCTGCGTTTAGGGAGAACAACAAAAATATACCGTATACGAATCAATATGGAGATTTTTTTTTCGTTTTGAGAGGGGTAATAACGGGAGGAGGGTCAGGGAATACAATTTAAGGGGTTTTCTATTCACATTTACATTTACAATTCTGTTAAGGAACTTCAAGGCCGGGTGGATAGTGCACGCCGCGGGGCCTTTCGTGACCTTCTCCCGTACCCATCGCATCCCCCTTTTCTATCCTATTGAAAATAATATATAGGGCACTGAATATTTTCACCTGCCGTGCGATTGCCTTAACTCCTCGCCTACGGGACCGCTTGATGTACCGTGCATAGACACTATAGGAGCGACATATTCCAGCAAGGAACGAGTTATTTTTCACTTTCACAAATAAAAAAATTGTACAGATTTATCTCCTTTTCTGCTGTCCTTCGGCATTCAATAAACTAACTCTTTCAAGAACATATTCTTGAATTTCGTTTTGAGTAGTTTTTTGTTGTTGTTACCATCAACAACTGTTTGATGTCCTTTGTCAGTTTGTGGTTTTTTGTTTTTTTTGTCATTGTGAAATCTCAAAACGACTCACCCACGCCTTTATGTTTTCTTGTCTCCAATCTTTACCTGATTTCCTTATTTTAAAGATGTGTTCAGGTGTCACAATTTGTGTTTTAAAAATATACTCTTTTATTTGACTGTTTTCTTCTTCTTTTCGTAATGTACTCCAATTTTCAAACAGATTAAATGTCTGAGAATCGCAGGTGCGATGTATTGTAACTAATTAGAATTATGATAATATGTTCCGTGTTTTTTTATTTTTATCATTCAATGATTTTGAATTTGCTGCAGATTGGATTATCATCTTCCATTTTTCCGAAACCCTCGATTTGTAACAAAAAACATACGGACAATTCCCAATGGATTAGTGCGAATATATAGATTAAATTAAGGTGTTATTGCCTTCACTTTTGTTCTGTTTTTCACTTTATAATACGTCGAACTTTTGTATTTTACGTTCATATTTTGTTCATAAATTCTTAAACTGCTCTTCAAGTTCCTCCCACATATTAATTAAGATGATAATTTACTGATCCTTTCAAGGGGCGTCAACAGCTTCTCAAATGTGGGGCGGGGGACAACGGCGAGGGAGCGAAGCGACCGAGCGGGGGAGGGGGTGGGAGGGGTGTTCCCCTCCCACTGTAGGGAGCTTTTGCACCTTTGGGCTTGAAATTGTGCGATTTGGTGCATATCTGAGACAGAAATTTCACATACATGTATGTTTAGAGTAAAATCTATGAAATCTGGAATCATCCACTTTCAAAAGTGGGGGGGGGGGGGGGGACATGTACCCCGTCCCCCGCCTGTTGACGCCCATCATCATCCTTTTTACACGATTCCTCGATTGTCCTTACAATTTGTAGACATTTTGCGAGGGGAATTGTATAAAAATAAATAAATCGAGACGGACAAATTAGTAACACTGCCGCTTTTCAGACGTTGATGGTGCTCTTCTGTTAAAATTCACTGGACATGTCCTTCCCGACGTTCCCATTTCTATCTCCCTCCTCTTCCATCCTCGCCATCTCTCTGTTTTTCTATTTCTATTGCTTTATCTCATGTTTTTATACTTCATATTTAATTTCCCTTTCGATATACAATAGTGTTTTAATTTGATTGTAATACCATTGTAATGATTGATACCAATAAATTTTGATTGAACTGAATTACTCTTTTTGTATCTATATACCCCGGCCTTCGTCTTTCAATCTTTCCTGTTCTATCCTCCTCTTTGATCTCTAGGTATGGCTCTTTTATAGTTCTCCTTTATAATGGTTTATTTATGTATCTATTCTGTCCTTCTTTCTAATAATCTATCCTTCCACATGTTCCATGCCGTGATCATGATTCAGTATGGCACGCTCAACGCTGTTATCACTTGACAAGCAGGACTGTGTAGTCGACTCCACAAGGTCCGAGTCCGAGTCCCCAATGAAATAGCATGTTCCCATTTGTTTTACTTTGTGACTCGGCTCCGAGTCCGAGTCACGAGACATGATCAAGAGCAGTCTCGAGTCCGGACTCGACTATAATACAGCACTGTTAACAATGCATCGCGTCGTAATAATTACCAAACAACAACTGGTAAAAGACTAGTCGCGTTTGTAGGAGGCGCTGCAGCCGCTCGTGTGATCATGCTAGTCGCCCTCACAAGTCGTTCCTGACATGCATTCAGCTCAGATCAGGTGTCTTGTCAAGACAAAGGGCTTCTTAATCAATATAATGTTTACAAATGGTGAAAGAAAAGTCGCATTTGTAGGAGGAGTTGCAGCCGCTCGTGTGATGGCAGCCGTTCCTGCCATGCATTCAGCTCAGACACGATGAATTGTCGAGACTAAAGTCCGGCGCAGACAGAGCCGACTCGATCCGATCCGACTGGTTTTCAGTCGGATCGGCTCTGTGTGCGTAGCCTTACGACTCCGATGTTGCCAGTCGGAAGCCAATCGGACCTGATTCAACATGTTGAATCGTCCGCGACTGAATCGGACCTACTATGGGTTTCAGACGGGTCGGGTCGGATCGGGTACTTCGGCTCTGCCTTCGCCGGGCTTTAGGCTACTACTTTAGGCGGCAAACAGTCTCCAGTCACTCGGTAGACCACTGTCAGTGCGGTCAGCCAAAACTTCGCTCGATTGTTTTATTTATTAATTTATTTATCATATTCCCGCGCGTTCACCAGTCACAACAATTATATTGAACATACATGGAACTATAATGAGTTTCTACAACAGAGAAATAACGACTATGACTATAGCAGAGAAACATATTATGTACAGTATATATTCGAATTATTTTTATTTCCACAAACTCTAAGAAATATTACAAATGTTTGTTATACATTAAAAGCGATACATGAATAACGATTATGCAGTAATATAATTTGAAATGCATAATAATTAAACCCTCATGTACCTCATGGGGTTGGGATTACAGTTAGGTTTAAGGTTTGGGGATCAGATTATATATTTTGTTAGGGTTTGGGGTTGGGATTACAGTTAGGTTTAAGGTTTGGGGTTGAGATTATAGATTTGTTTAGTGTTGGGGTTTGGGATAACAGTTAGGTTTAGTGTTAAGGGTTGGGATTACAGTTAGGTTTAGGGTTTGGGGTTGGGATTATAGATTAGTTAAAGGTTGTGGTTGGGATTACAGTTTGGATTAGGTTTTGGGGATTGGGATTATAAATAAGTTAAGGGTTGTGGATGGAATTACAGTTTTGGTTTTAGGGTTAGGGGTTATAGATTTGTTTAGGGTTTGGGGTTGGGATTATAGATTAGTTAAGGGTTTTGGTTGGGATTACAGTTTGATTTAGGGTTTGGGGTTGGGATAATAGTTAGGTTTAGTGTTGGGGTTGGGATTACAGTTTGATTTAGGGTTTGGGGTTGGGATAAAAGTTAGGTTTAGTGTTGGGGTTGGGATTATAGATTATTTAGGGTTTGGGGTTAGGATTACAGTTAGGTTTAAGGTTTGGGGTTGGGAATATATAGATTTAAGGGTTTTGGTTGGGATTACAGTTATGTTTAGGGTTATGGGTCGGGATTATAGATTTGTGTAGTGTTCGTGGCTGAGATTACAGTTAGGGTTAGTGTTGGGGGTTGAGATTACAGTTATGTTTAGGGTTATGGGTTGGGATTATAGATTTGTTAACGGCTGGGGTTGGGATCAAAGTTAGGTTTAGCCAGTTGGTGTTAGGATTATAGATTTGTTGAGGGGTTAGGGCCGGGGGTTCAAGTTTGAAGTTGGAGAAAGAAACAACAATTTCAGGCATCATGCATATCGAAAACCAAATGGGTGTAGACCAAGTCAACAGAAACCCGTGACGGGTTACTGACCTCCTCCTACTAACAGTCCTCCGCCACCTCACTTTAAGGCACCCACTCTCATCAACGTGGTAACCATGGTAACGACCATAAGGATGAGCGTGATGAGATGGATGTGGTGCTTGTGAGTAAGCCTTTCTTTTCTTTCTATCCGTTTTGTTTTTGTTATGTTTTGTATTGTTTGGAAAGAGGATTGGGTACATTCGAATTGGAAGACGCTGAGTAATGGATTTTTGACTCTTGATTATCTATATATATAATGGTGTTTATGATGCAGAAGTTATTGCAGTTTTGTCAATATTTTGACTTTTGTTATACGTTGCAGCTCCTTTTCATTATTTCGTGATCGAAATAATGTACATGTGAAGAAGGAACAGAAGAAATGCAATCATTAGTCACGTTCATATACATTCTGGTTCACAGAGAAACAATTGAACCTATACTTCCGAAAACAAATCATGTCGCAATATAATAATTCATTACTAATAGTTTCTCATTTAAATGCAATAAAGAATCTAACTTTATTTGTGTTTACGTAAGTAAGAAACATTTGTATTTATTTAAACAATTAAGAGATATGAAAATACAACAGTGCCGTTGTCAATATCTGATGTAACATACTAGTCTTAAAGTCTACTCAAATATACAATAAATGGATCAATTGAAAAGGTAAACAGGCCCGTAACCGGTCTCGGGTCCACTTTTTATCGGTCTCGACCATCTAAACTAATGGTCTCGGACCCCCCCCCCCCTCCCTAATTACACAACTTTACCAGTCCAAGTGGTCTCGGCCACGGCCTCAATTTTTTGTTGCGACGAACACCCCCCCCCCCCCCCCCCCCTATAAGAATTGCTTAGCAAATAGAATATACTTTCATGAATTGGAAAAGGAAAGAATATTTTGTTTTTATCTACTTTTTTCGGACCCATGCCCATGTGCTTGAGAATGGGATGTAAAAATGCCTTTTAAAAAACCGGCCCGGGATTGTATATTGTATGTCTGGTATTAATTACCTTCTTATTAGACCCCGCTTATGCCCGATCGAGTAAATTATATTAATTCGGAACCAAAATTTCAGCAATGTAGCCTAACTATGTAATTTTTCTTCTCTATGTTTTCTCGTTTTGAGACGTCCTTTATTTCGCGTCCTTTTCTAATCACTCTATAAGTCACTCTATAAAAAGTCTAAACAATCAACAAGTTTGTGAGATACGTACAAGCACACATTTTAGGCTGAGCACAACTCCCCATAGGGAGTATTACGTACAGTCCTTAACCTCCGTGAACGGACAAAACGGTGATAGATTGCATTAACCCTTGATTCGCCATGCAGAGGTGTGGGCCCTGTTGCAGAAAGAGATGCAATCGATTGTAAAGTTGCAATTAATTAATGTATCAAAATGCAAGTCAGAAAATATACACATTTGAACCAATTGGATTTGTGCATTTAGTCACATGATAGGACTTACAAATTATTAATCACAACTTTACTATCGATTGTAACTCTTCCTGCAATGGGGCCCTGGTGTTCGCTTACGTATTCTGTTTGTAATTTTTGTATAATAGTACAACACACATTTCCAACCTCGACAATGCAAGGGTTAAATTAGGCGGCACGTACGATGTATACCAAAGTATGTACGGATCAGAGGGCTTGGTCTGTACTACAGGGCTATAGCTCCACATAGCTCACCCCGAGGCTCTCGGCGCCTAGGCCGTAAGTCAGGACCTATAGGAGTAAGTAACTGCTCTGCGACCCGGCTCCTAATCGCTGTGAACTTCTAAAAAAAGCCGTTCAGGAAGCGAGTTCTCTCCGTTTGTAATAGTTTTTTTTGTTTTCTTTACTATTTTCGTTTATATTATATACTTTACAGTTCTGTAGCTACGGGTACAGGGTGACTTGCAAGGGGTAACCCCCCCCCCCCCCCCGCCTCCCCCGCCTCCCCGTGTCGATCCCCATTTCCCCCTGTTCCCCTAACTATGCGTGAAATAGAATGAAAGAAGTACAATTCACCATTCATTTTGGGCAAGTACTGCATGCCCCCTGTAGGCCTACTTCTATTGGCCCCCTTGCCCCGACCTTCCCCGGGCTCCCTCGGGTAGGTTGACAGACCCTATATTTATACCCCCTGCTCTCTCTATTCCTGTATCTTGTTCTTGTCTTTGCTCCGTTTGAAAGCCACATTTTAGAGGGGAAAGTTCTCCAATGTTGAGACTGACTTTACGATTTGCTCCGCTATATCCTGCCCCAAGCCCTTTGGTGCTGGGTATAGGCACAGTGGGCTTGTGTTTCAAGCTAGCTCCGAGCCTCATGTATAGTGCCAAAATAAGACGAAAAGGGGATACAACTTGTATCAGTTTGCCTACTATACATTAGTTTGTCCTGCAGTCGTTTTGTCTTCTTTTTGTCTGCACAGTTTATCACATTTCTTATATTTTTGCTTTTTAGTGACATGCAGTCGCCCGTTTTTTGAGCGTGCGTGCGTACTAGTCGACTTGCTGGATATTTGGCCGGCGTGTCGGCGGACTCTTGGGACTCGGTCCCCCGGCGCTCTGGCGGGATTTACGCCAAGCACTCGATGCCACCCGTAATCCTCGAGAAAAGAGCGGGGCTCGACAAAGCCGAAGGTGTCAGTCTGCCGCGGCGCACATCAGCCGAGAGCTGTCGTATGCCGGTGATGATGTCGGGACTAGGGAGAGCTCGAAAGGAGGGAGATTCGATAGAGAGGTGGAGAGATTGTGAGTGAGATGCTAGGATCATGACATAGATGGAAATCGTATTAAAGAGAAGTAAAGATAATGAGAGGGAGATAGAGTGAATAAGAATATAATAGAAGAACAACAAGGGTGGGTACATGTTCAAAGGGGAAAAAGAAAAAATTTAAGGGAAAACAAGAAAATAATATTTGTAAAGGACATAGGGAGGTCAAGAAAGAAATAGAAATGCAGAGAAAATATGAACGTAAAGAAATAAAAAAAGAGAAAATAAAAGAAAAAGGCTATAAATGGACAGAAATCGTTAAAACTTTGGAAAATTTGAAAACCAAGGGGAATAAAAAAGAACCAGCAGAATTTCAAAAGATATTTCCAAAATTTGCTGATATAAAAACACTGCAAAAAGGTCCTTGCAAAATGCAAAGGTGACGAAAGAGATGAAGATGGTGACATAATTCAAATACGGATGGGAGAATAATGGAACAGATTAATAAACGTTCATGGTTCTTCAATAGGTTTATTTTGGAGCGTATCTACATCATGTACATGCAGGAGTCCTGACGGGCACATGGCCACCACTAATTTCCCGTGCCCCACAAAAAGTCATCCTTTGTATGCCACTGGGTTTCATCGCAACTAGTATCTCGAATGGGTTCGGATGTTGCATGTTTAGGAAAAACGGAGGAGGAGAAGGATGAGCAGGACGGAGGGGGAAAAGAGGTGGATGAGGAGGGGGAGGAGAAGGAGGAGGTAGAGGTGGAGGAGGGGAGGAGGAGGATGAGGAGGAGAAGGAGGACCAGGAGGGGAGGGAAAGAAGAGGTGGAGGAGAGGAGGAGAAGGAGGAGGAGGAGGAGGGGAGCAGGAAGGGAGGGAAATAAGAGGTAGATGAGACGGAGGATGGGAAGCAGGAGGAGGAGGAGGAGGAGAAGGAGGAACAGAAAGGGAGGGGAAGAAGAGGTGGAGGAGGAGGTGATAGAGGAAAAGAGGGGAGAAGGAGAGGAGGAGTAGCTACAGGAGCAGGAGGATGAGGGTGGATGAGGAGCAGGGGAAGAAGAGGTGACAGATTAAGAAGGCGAGGAAGAAGGGGTGACAAATTAAGAAGAAGAGAACAAGGAAGAGGAGATGGAGGGTGAACTTTTAGATTAATGGGGGGACGGGATGAGATGAGTTTGATATTGGATGGAGATAATGAATGAAGCCTGAAGTTCAAGACGTCTTCAAGACGTGTTTCGTATGTGTTATGCAGTACTTTTTGACTGGAGGCGGCTATATTAAAGCTTTATTTATAAAGAATTTCGATTTTAAACACAATAAACGCTAATAAAGCTGTATTCATAACGAGTTTCGTTGTTAAACACAAAAAACGCCAGTCGCCAGTTTTCAAAATTTCAAAGTCCACCATTTTACACAGTTACATATAAAACAAAATACTGTTTCTCATATAATACTTTGCTCATCAAGGAAATGTTGTTGAATCGCAATAATTATATCTTAAACTAAAAAAGAAAAATTTGCAAGGAATAGCTCTTCATAATGATTACGTAGATGTCAAGTGAATAATTATGAGAAAGAAGGTGGGAAGGAGAAGTAAAGGGGAGGGGTGGTGCTACTGAGGAAAACTTTGTTATTGGATGATGAGGGCGCATAGCCGCCGTCCGATGCCTTTAGCTCAAGATTTAAACTTCCATATACCATTGTAAATAATCCTTTAGTTAGGCATGTAAGGGTTGATAAAGGGCGATACTGCAGAATAATGTACAACAAAAAATGAACAATTAGTATAAAGCAATGAATCCGTGGGTCTTGGGTTCGATTCCGGGTGAAGTCAAAATTGTAATGTTGGTCATTTTCATTCATATTGAAACAAAACACTGTTTATAATGCTGAAATATTGTTCATATGGAGAAGGTAAAGGCGGAGGAGGAGGAGGGGGAGGATAAGAATGAGGAGAAGGAGGAGGAGGAGAAAGAGGAGGAGGAGAAGGCGGAAGAGGAGGAGAATGATAAGGAGGAGGAGGGGAAAGGAGATGAGTCAAAACAAAACAATTAATACAATATTGAACATTGTTCATAATTATGGAGAAGGAAAAGGCGGAGGAGGAGAAGAGGGAGGTGAGGAGGAGGAGGAGAAAGAGGAGGAG
>JBAMJV010006652.1:0-87698 GCA_037951105.1 Echinarachnius parma
CCTCTAATACAGACCAGTATGATGATGCTCTCATAACCTGGCCATGTTTTATTGACAAAATTGTATTTTCAGAGATTGTTCATAACAATAAAGTTAAATAATGTCATAATTTACTTGCCCCGCACATCTTGTTTTAAGTGAAACGCTTACTATCATCCTGATAATTTCAGTCGAATGGTGTGGTCCTCCATTGTTTTTGCTATTTTTGAAAACAGACCTTGCTATTGTTAATTGACCATGGCATTTCATGCATGAACGATTACACCTTTAATTTATATCCTGCATGCAGAGGACTAAATTCCCTTTAATTTGATATATGATAATCTACACTTTATCGTACATTAATATGAAATATTTCAACTTTTACAAGTGTCCAGTTTCTTTTTTTGCGGAGTATATATTGTTGTTATCTCATATGTCCACAGGGTATTGTGTGAAAATTTCAAGTCAAATGGACATTGTATGGCCAAGTAATGAGCGAAAATGCAAAGTAATATTCAGTAACTCACTGCACTCACTTTGTACACAGAAGAAAAACTCGCCCGGAGTTTTTCTTATCTGAATACTTCAATCATACATATCTTTGTAACGAAAGGGAAATTTGAAAAACCGAAACCTGTCCCATGATTTTATTGTTATAACGAATACAACAAGGTATAAGGGAACCGCTAGAATTAGAATTTTATTTTGAGGATTTGGACAATGTTACTAAGTCCCTTTAATTCGTCGGTGATATCACGTACCGGCGAATGTTTGATTCTGCGCGCTAACGAGATTTCGAGAAAAACGCGTTTAAAGTTTCCCAACTTCCTCTATCATAAAATAAACAGTTTTAAACAATCAAATTGCAATCAAAGTTCGAAGGTGACGAGAGAGGAATATTCTCTTCAATATGACCCTGAAAATAACCTACCTTAGGCTCTCGATTCTGTGTAATATCACTGCATAGATCGTTCGTCGGTACGTAGAGGCACTCGCATTGAGCAGTTTGAATCCAGGACTCTACGTACCGACGAACGATCTATGCAGTGATATTACACAGAATCGAGAGCCTAAGGTAGGTTATTTTCAGGGTCATATAAAAAGAGAATATTCTTCTCTTGTCACCTTCGAACTTTTATTGCAATTTGATTGTTTAAAACTGTTTATTTTATGATAGAAGAAGTTGGGAAACTTTAAACAGGTTTTTCTCGAAATCTCGTTAGCGCGCAGAATCAAACATTCGCCGGTACGTGATATCACCGACGAATTGTCACAAAAAGTAGAAATCTTAAATCAGGATTGGGTCCTTAGGGTCACAACACTTCCAAAACAGGATTTGAATTGGGGTACCGTAAGTTTCATCCTTCAAGATAAAGTTTACATTGTAATTGTCAAAGTGTTTGGTTTTGTATACATGCGATACATTATATGTCAGCATTATTCGTTATTATTGAATCTTTTTTATTTTATTAACATTTAGAGTAACCATGGCGATGACGGCTAGGGAGGAGCAGGACAAATTCTGGGACACAAATAAGCGCTTGAACCGACCCATGTCTCCCCATCTCACCATCTACAGGTAATTCATGTTAAAGGGAAATGATAAAGTGACAACTGTATACAGTGGGTGGATCCTTTTAAACTAGTGCCATAGCTTTGTATTTCTCTGCAGGGGATCACTTTTGGCGGTCGCTTGGTTGGCTGCTATAGACGGGTGACCTCTGCAGACAATCATGTTCCATAACATTGTGTTGCTCTGTAGAGGGTCACTTTAGGCGGTCAAGGAAACATCTATAGACATGTTCCTTAAGCTTTCATTCCTAGCAGGGGATTAATTGGGTGGTCACTACAGGTTGGTTGACTGCTGTAGAATGGTGGCCACCCAGACAGGTTAAACTGTACCTATCTGGTAATGATTTATGAAGATAGTTTTGACATTTTGAGGACAATTTGATTTTGATGCAACATCTATATCCATAGAGCCTAAAAACACCCAGAGAAAAAACAAGGGCTTGACTGGACCCATTGTATTCATAATGTGTAATTTCAGTTGTCTAGATTCTAATGAGTTTTGTGTAGAGTATTCTGATTGTATGATGTTAACCTTGACTAATACACCCCTTCAGAAAACATTTGCGAGCTATTCCATAGTTGGAGAATGAATAGTACGAAAATAAAATTATTTATGATTTATTCTTTGTTTCTTGATCCATCTTGATGCAGCCCACAAGTCACATCCATGCTGTCCATCACACACAGAGGCACCGGCATCTTCCTCACAGCAGGTACGTTAAAGGGGACCACCACGCTAAGAATAACACTGGCTTATATGTGATGACACACGCGGTACCCCGGGATACCGTTGTACCCCGGGGTACCGCGTTGTGTAGCGCCATCTTGTGTCCACTCGAAGCACAACCGTATTGCGTTGTGTATGCAGTGCAGCGCGCGATTGTATGCACGCTATACCCTGGTACAGCCCTAAAAAATAAATAAATAATTAAACAAAATGGCGGATATTCGTTTGGTACCCCAGGGTACCATTTATGTCATCATGTTTTAGTGCCATTTCTTCATATTAAATGTGATATAAAATATTAAACACTCTTCAAAGGGTTGTGTAATTCATAACCAGTACAATTGAACTCAGACACTTACGGAACTAACAGGGCCTCTTGGTTCCGTATGCGCCAAAAGACCTTGTTATTAAGTAGTTTCACTCTCCAACCAAACGACTACGCAGGGCTCAACACTCGCACTTGCCCGGGGCCAGTGAAATTACACTTCGGGCCAGCAAAAATGTATAAAAGTCATATTTTGGTGGCCCGATCGGGCAAGCAGATTTTCAACCCGACATTTACCAAATAAGAAAAATCTTGCTTTCTTCCATGTCATGCTTCATCTATAATCACAGGTTTAATCAGGAAAGAGTGATATTTAGAATAACTGTAGAAAACTCATGAAATAAACTTTTGGGACCAGAACATTTTTTGGGGGTCCACCAGAAAATGGGAAGAAATTATTTCACTGGCCCAACCGGGCCACTGACAAATACGTCGCTGGGCAATTAAAAGGACAAATTGACGGTATCGATAGCAAAAAGCGATACTTACTTTTTTGGAAGAAACAACATTTTGACATTTTGGGCAATAATATTTTTAAAATGCCAAATCCAGTAATCTTGTTTAGTGAAACAGTTATGTAGGCTATAAAGCAATCAAGTCGTTTAATTTGGCCTACGCTCAGTTCTTTTTAACGGAGTTATTTACGCATTTCTGAATTTGCCCTTTTTACATGCACGATATCGCGTCGATATTGGGCATGAAAAAGGACAAAATGCGTATTGCCCTTTTACGCGCATTGATAATGCACAGGCAATGCGCGCAACTTGGCGCAATAATGGGCAGCTAAAAGGGCAAATCCCTTTTTGTCCTTCGTATTGCCCATATGATATATAGTTTTGATTTTCTCAAAAAGTTGGGCACATATGGGAATTCTAAATATATCATCGGATAGGTTTTAAAGAACTCTATCTGAAAATAAAATAAAAACAAAATCGATATTCGACGATAATATCGGCCATTTTGCCCTTTTTATTGCCCAGCGACGAATAAGGTAAGTGTGGAGCCCTGCACTACGCATACTGTCAGGCAGTGGCGTAGCATGCTTGGACTGATTAGAGGGGCATACCTTACATATTTTATTATTTTTTTTGTTATGTCCCCTTATGTTTCTTATGTTTTATTGTTTTTTTCTTCATATTATGATGGGGGGGGGGGGGGGGGGGGCCTGTTGCCCCCCATACAATACAATACAATACAATACTATTTCTTATATAGCGCTAAATACAAACATGTTTCATAGCGCTTTACATTTAGGGAATTAAATACATTATAATACATTAAATACATGAAATACAACTGAATACATAACACAAAAATAAACATGCAAATATGCATAAAAGATTGCTGCATATTTACTTATCAAACAAGTGGGTCTTAAGTAGTTTTTTGAAGGAATCTAATGAGGGTGCTAGTCGGATAGAGAGAGGGAGATCATTCCACATACGTGGAGCATACATAAAAAATGAGTTGTCGCCGGATTTAGAATGGGATCTAGGAATTTGGAGCATTGTAATGTCGGAGTTTGAGCGAAGACCAGGTCTAGAATTACGAAATGATAGGAGAGAGCGAAGATAGCTAGGGGTGTTATTTTGAAGGCATTTATATACGATGGTTACAATTTTGAACAATACACCCCATGTTACCCCCCCCCCCCCCCCCCCCCCCCCCCCCCCTCCCGAGATGAAGGGCAGCATCTTTTGTGCTTTAAGTTTAATAATTTATTGCATTATTTCCTTGCAGGTGTATATGCACTTGGGATAAGCATGAGCGTTCTGCCTGGTGACTACGCAACCTACCTTGAGCTCGTCCGCTCTCTCTCCTTCGGTCCGTCTCTCATCTTTCTCACCAAACTTGGCATTGCTTGGCCGCTAGCCTTCCACGCAATGAATGGCCTCAGGCATCTGGTAAGAATACAGTTTTTACAGTGAAACCTCATTACAACAAACACCTTGGCCCTTGTTATGCATTGTTGTATCAGGGCTTAACAAGTAATAACAATACATTTGTATATATAGAACCTGGAGATCTGGTATTAAAGGGATAGTTGAGTTTTGGTAAAGAGAGTACAGTTTTGGTAAAACTGAATTTTAGTAACCAAAACCTGCACCATACATTACAAACTAATAGTTATAACTCCACCATGCTCAAAAGGAATAAAACATTACAAACGACTAAGTTAAAAGCCTGTTATCATTCAATAAGAGACGTTAAAACTAAAGAGGGTGCTCTCTAAAAAAATAATTGGTTTCAACAATTAAAAAAAAAAATTTGTGCATGAGATGTTTTGTTGAAATAACTATGATTAGATAGAGAGATAATCAGCAACTATTTCATTCTAAACCGATTTTTATCAAATAAAGTTTATTCTGTCATAAAATTGTATGTTCTTTCGAATTTGACACTCAGTTTTTCATTATCTCACAAAAAAATATTTTGTGTAGCGCTCTCTATACCAAAACTCAACTATCCATTTAAAGTTGAATGTTTTTATCAACTTCAGTTTATGTGTTAAGTTTATGTACAACCTGAAATAAATGAGCCTGTTGTTCTAAGGGAAGGGGGTATTTGTTTGGCAATTCCTGGCCGCTACCCTACCACGCAGTGAATGGTGTCGGGCATCTGGTAAGAATATACTGTTATGAATTCAGTTCAATTCAATTCAATAAAAATGTACTGCTATCCAATCCTCACAATAGGATTATGAAAAAATACAAATGTATGTTTAAAGAAAAGGGAAATTAAACATGAGTTATTATCATTACAGCGAATGTTACTCTGTTACTCGGCAAATCAAATATTATAAATGGTCTAGTTTGCTTGCCCGATCAGGCAACTTAAATTTCTCTTCAACTACGAGAATAGAATGTAGTTCCTTGCATGAAAATCTCCTCTAGAAGTAAGCGGGCAAGTAAATTGTCTGTTTGGGCAAGTAATATTTGTACATTTATGATTTTACTTGCTTGAACGGGACAGTAGAGAAAAAAGTTACAGTAGTGTGGAGGCGTAACATTATCGAGATTGTTTTGTAATTTTTACCAGGTCAGTACAGTCACAGCTTGCACTGATTGTCTGGGACAGCAATGAGGCATGTGACCCGGGCTGGTTTGCTACAGGAGGGGATACTTCTTGCTCGGTCTCTCCATAATATCTGCTCATTTCAGTTTACTCTCGTACATTGTATATCAGTAGGTAGAGAATGAAATTAAAGGAGCTCTTCAATTTAAAATAAATCGTCATGTATTTAATTCTCATTTATTTCCTTCTCATATCCCTTTTTTCCCTTCAGTTTTGGGACATGGGATATGGATACAATATCAAGACGCTGTATAGGACGGGATACTTTGTACTTGGTCTCTCCATGGTATCGGCTCTTGGCATCGCAGCTTTGTAGATGGTGAAGGAAATTGAAATAATTTACAACTAGAAAATATAAATATACGGTACAGCCAAACCTGTGAATAGTGACCAGAAAAGGGGCCACTGTAGACAGGTTACCTCTATTATATACACAGGTCCCATATAGAGTACAGTCAACCTGTGTATAGTGTGCACACAAGGGAAAGAAAAAAGTGGCCACTGTAGACAGGTGACCTATATCCAGACAGTTTACATAACATTGATTTCTCTGGAAGGTGACCACGGTAAATTGCCACTTGGTCTACAACCATTTGGTCTATTCCCATTTGGTCTACTAGAAAATTATGAATCTGGCGGCTTAATTATGATTATGATTATGATTTATGATTAGGGTTAGGGTTGTGGATTAGGGTTAGGGTTAGGGTTAGGGTAAGGGTTAGGGTTAGGGTTAAGGTTTTGGAGGCATCTGGTAGTAGACCAAATGGGAAGTAGACCAACTGAGATTAGACCAAGTGAACATAAACCGTGCCCACTATAGGCAGGTTGTCTGCTGTAGACAGGTGGCCACTGAGACAAGTTTGACTGTGCTTGTATATTAGGCAGTGCTGCTGTCAGAGTTTAAATAAAAAATGCTTTCTAATATAAAATGTTTTGCTTTCTGATGGCAAATCCACAAAATATTGAATGTTGTTACAAAGTTGTAAAAGATTGTGGACAGCTTTTTGATGAATAATGTGTGTGTGTGGTCTCTTCGCCATATCAGCCGTACATTGCACCCATGAAGATCAGATGGCAATATTTAATGAATATACTTAACAATGATGTTTATTTGCTATAATTTGTGTTGTGTACAGAACAGTGACAAAAATATAGAAAAATATGGGGGGTCTCAGGGTGATTTTAGCCCTGATGTGCCAAAAGAGCTCCTAGAGAATATAAAAGGGGCCCCACAATTTGTCAGAGTTCTATGTAGTAATGCTCTCAATGAGCTAATTTTATGAGGGCAAACTTCAATAGTTGCCCTTGAAGAAAGAGTTTTAGTTTGTTCCCTGCTTTAGAAAATGAGTGCAAATGTTAAATGTTATGACAATTGAAAATATTTTGTGCTGTATGTTTTGCAAGGTCTGGGTGCATGAAAGACATACATTTACCAGATCAGATGAGATATACAAGAGAATGAAATACAATGTAAATTGTAAAGATAAATTTAAAGTGGGCAGTGATGTACACAGATTGTAATCATATAAAGTGACGATGTTGATCTGAGCAGCATATTAATGCAGTTATGTGAAAATTTCTTTAAAAGGTTTGCATAAAACGAGTCTATCCACATATTTATCTGTTATAGAAGTCTTAATTAGACTGCAGTTAATAGGCATGAATCGTTTAAGCAATAGTATGTGGGTACTTACTTTGGACAAAACAATTTATTATAACTTTTGAATCAAAACTTAAAATGTGAGAAAACAAAATAATGTGTGGCTTAAGTTTAGATCATCAATATCGATGTGTTGAATATATGAGAGGAGCAGTGTAAATTTGACATCTTTGTTTTACGGTGTAAAGATAATTATGTGTATTCATAAAGATCCACCGTGCATTGTTTGGATAACATTATTACATCTTGTCATAAGCAAATAATATGTACACTGTAGGATAAATGGAGAGGTCAGTTTTGTCCTGTGCATGTGTACTTCAAATCCCATATTCATCTGCATGTATGTATTTAATGGTTTTAAAGTTTGAGAACATTTCTATGCATGAATTTTGACCATGCATTAAATATTCTGGCACCATAGCGGTACAGATATTATAATAGAAAGTGTTGTGTATTTTAGAGTGATTTTTTTTTCTTATCCAGTGGAAACTCTTTATGAGGACAGTGGGGCCATAACAATGACCATGTTTAAAGGGATCTACGTAGTAGCTTTGTTGACATGAGCAAAAAGTGATGAATGGTTGATACAATGTGTATTGCTGTGATCTGATATGCCCACTGAGTAATGTGTGAAAAATTCACTTTAAATGGATGTTTTATGGCCGAGTAATGAGCCAAAATGCAAAGTGATATTCACTTACTTATTGCACTGACTTTGTACATGGTTATGACTATCCAGTGGATAGTTACAAATCTGCACTTTAGTCGTAAAAATCTTTTTAACAAAAAGGAAATTCGAAAAAATGAAACCTGATAATTTACGAAAGGTAGGAGAGAACTGCCAGAGTTCCAAGTAAGTTTGAGGATTCTGAGAAATGAATAAATACTGGATCCAGTTCAGTTATGTAAAAAGGTATTTGTTTATATCAAAGCTCTTCATAACAAGTTTCCAATGTATTGAAATGAAATGCACGAGTGTGACGGAGTGATTCATGCTTGTGTAATTAAAGGAGAAGTTTCCCCACCTACTATTTACTTTTGATTATGATTAACACATTATAACAGGAGCTATATTTGTTGGCTCACATCTCGCCATTTGTTTGTGCACAAACCCTGCGGATTGAAAAAGCAAATATAAAGAGGTGGAGCTTATTTGTACGGAATTGATGTAACATATTTTCTACCGCAAACAATTAAACATCCAGGTTTAAAACAATATGTGACCGGCTATAGCAAAACCCTGCACTTGTCGTGAATTCATGTTTTGAGAAATGGGCATTTTAAGTTCACATAATGTGTGTAAAAGACTTATGGTTGTAAAATTGAAATAATCATATCTTCTCCAATTATTGACCAATTTGTGAGAACAAAGCATCAAATGAAAGCTTGTGACTAGGCCTTTCTCATGGTATGAAAATCAACATTTAGATTTGTACCGACAAGTACAGGGTTTTGCTACAGCTGGTCACATACAGGTACAAGGCCATGAAAAATAAATTGTTGGATTGGCGTAACCCGCCCGACCCTAAAAATACCGCCGACACTAAAGGTTTTTTTCTTCTTTTTTTTTCTTCTTTTTTCCAATTGCGATATGTGTTATGTGTGTGTTATATGTGTGTTTTTGTGTATTTGTGCGAATCCTGCACAAAAAATTAGCCCATATACTGCCAGTGACTTTGATTGATGCTCCTCCCTTGCTCAGAGGGCAAATGTTGCATGAAATTTTGCATGAAATTCTGTTTTAATGTGTACAGACCATAATCATCTAGTAAATAGGCTGAAATTGGGACACCTTTCCTGTTTCGTACATACAATGCAATTACACCCACACAAAGACATACATGTAGACACACGACAACCAAAAATAATACAAGCAAACATCGTACGCAAATTTACGCATGCCAGCACACACACACACACATCACTCAACAACCATAAAAAACACCCACTAACAAACATAACATACTCACACATGTAGGCATGCGAGCACACACACACACACACATCACTAACATACATAAAACACACACACATGTATGCATGCACGCACACAACACTCACACACTGACATAATATAAAACACACACTGGATTGTAAGAAGTACAATTGATCTTATTTTTTTAAAAAGATACTCGACTCAAATGTTTGCAATTTCAAAGTTATACTTTGTATTGTAAAAGTATTTGATTTTTACCACCAATTGTAAAAATAATGAAATCATAAATAATATACATCTTCCACATGTAACATACAAAATATCATGAAAATTTAGAAGAGACAACAACAATTTGCCCTTTCCCCCTCAATAATACCAATGAAACAAATTTTACAATGCAATAATATAAGACAAACAATTCTGTGTCGAAACTATTCCATCACAATCTAGTCTGAACCCAGAAATGTTTCTTTAAAATGAAGAAAACACATCACTTTCGTTTAAGAAACTTGTTAAGATTCACAAATGGTGCATTACACCATTTGATAAGTAGATCCACATGGGATAAGAACATCCCCATTCATTATTATTGAACAGACAAACCTGTCTTTGTGGCCATCTGTCAATAGCCGCCAGCCAACCTGCCTATAGCGGCCATCGAAAGTTATCCCGACAGAGAAAAGCAATGATATGATAACTGTCTAAAGTGGTCACTTTTCTTGTTTCCCTTAGTTAGTCATTGCACAGGTTTGACTGCAAAGTGTCGTGCAAAGCACTCTAGGGCTTAACAAATATTTTGTTAGAGTCACTTTTAATTCAAGTAAACCAAGCAAAACAAATACATTTACACAAATATTCATGATCAATATTTCATACTTCAAATTTTATATCAAATTATTTCAGTGCCTGTACATCATTAAAATATTTACATTTCCCAAACTCTACTTAAATAGTCAAGGTGATAAACATGGATGGAATAATTCAAGAAAACATTTGTCAAATTGACACAAGTAATATTTGTAATAATAACTAGATATGTCCAGGGCTCCCCCTTAAAGGGATCTAGTAACTTTGTTGACATGTGCAAAAAGTGATGAATGGTTGATGCAATGTATATTGTTGTTATCTCATATGTCCACAGGGTATTGTGTGAACATTTCAAGTCAAATGTACATTGTATGGCCAAGTAATGAGCGAAAATGCAAAGTGATATTCAGTAACTCACTGCACTCACTTTGTACACGGAAGAAAAACTCGCCCAGAGTTTTTCTTATCTGAATACTTCAATCATACATATCTTTGTAACGAAAGGGAAATTTGAAAAACCGAAACCGGTCCCATGATTTTATTGTTAATACGAATACAACAAGGTATAAGGGAACCGCTAGAATTAAAAAAATTATTTTTGAGGATTTGGACAATGTTACTAAGTCCCTTTAACAGTGGACCGGGTGCCAAAGGCCACCTGAAATTTCATTTGGCCACTAGAAATGGACTAGAAACCCTGTATTGGCCACCAACAAATAGGGATCTACAACAGAAAAAAATAGATGGATCTTCGACTGCGCGCAGTCGAAAATTATGCCTCCGCTATGACGCGATTTTAATATCAAGCCCAAATTAACATGCACTGAATGAATTTTTTTATATATTTTTCATATATTTTGAGTCCTGTGACCTTGACCATATGACCCCAAACTTTGATTGCTACATTGGCTTCCTAAGAAACATTCAGGTACCAAGTCTGATAGAAATCTGACATTCAGTTCTTGAAATTTTGCCATTACAAGCCATTTTTGCATATATATTGAGTCCTGTGACCTTGACCTTTGACCTCATGACCCTCAAATCTACTCAGATCATTGCCATCCCGATATGTACACTCATACCAAGTTTGAAATTAATCCATCAACTGGTTTGTGAGAACAATGCATTATTACACATATATTGAGTCCTGTGACCTTGACCTTTAACCTCATGACCCCAAAATCTAATCAGATCATTGGCACCCCAAGATACGTACATGAACCAAGTTTGGTGAGAATCCGTCAATCGGTTCTTGAGATAACGCGATCACAAGCTATTTTTGCATATATAATGAGGCATGTGACCTTTGACCTTTGACCTCATGACCCCAAAATCTAATCAGATCATTGGCACCTTAAGTTACATACGTAAACTAAGTTTGGTGAGAATCCGACAATCGGTTCTTGAGATCACGATCTTGATCGCGATCACGAGAACGGGACGTACGTACGGACGGACGTACGTACGTATGGACAGACGGACGGTCGGATGGACAACCCGAAAACATAATGCCTCCGGCTACTTCGTTGCGGAGGCATAAAAACTAAAGGTTGTCCAGATGTCTGTGGTTAATACCCCCACATCAATGATTTCCATGCTGAGTAGTATTCCATAACACTTCTCTCCACAATTTTTGGGCAACCACATACATGTACAATGTACACAAGGCTAATTTTCATCGGCCCATTAGGGGAGTGCTGCATAAAGAGTTGCGATTAATCGCAAAGTTGCGATTGATCGCAAGTCATAAAATATGCGCATTAAGGCAAATTTGTTGACTTGCGATTAATCGCAACTCTTTATGCAACACCCCACAGGTCCCCAAACACCTGGGTGGGGAGCAGCAATGTGGATTTTAACTGTATCATAACACCGCTACCCTTCCATAATTTGTTTAATTTTTTTTAGTAGCCTCACACCTTTGCTAGCCAGGGGAAATTATAATTTGATCTACACCCACTATTGCTCAAATATAGAGCCCATCATATTAGCCCTGCTAGCTCTATAATTCCATGCCTATTCAATGGTAGACTGTCCCATTTAGAGAGCCACAAAAAGATCATAGTACCTAAATACGTTTAGCTGGGTTAGACTTCTAAAGTCTTGCACTTTCTGATGGTCTACTTGCTGCGCTCTGTATCTTTCACACCAGCGGGTCAGTATGTTGTAAAGCTAAAATCATCCAGAAGTTCTTCAGATGGTATACATTCTGCGCTCTGTATCCATTCACTTCAGGTGGTCACGATGTTGCAAAGCTCAATATATTGCACTTCTGATGGTCTTAATGCTGCTCTTCTGAAGTCCTACATTCTGCGCTCTGTATCTTACACCTCAGATGGCCTACATGCTGCGCTCTGTATCCATTCACTTCAGGTGGTCACGATGTTGCAAAGCTCAATATATTGCACTTCTGATGGTCTTAATGCTGCTCTTCTGAAGTCCTACATTCTGCGCTCTGTATCTTACACCTCAGATGGCCTACATGCTGCGCTCTGTATCTTACACCTCAGATGGCCTACATGCTGCGCTCTGTATCCTTTCACTTCAGATGGTCACGATGTTGCAAAGCTCAATATATTGCACTTCTGATGGTCTTAATGCTGCTCTTCTGAAGTCCTACATTCTGCGCTCTGTATCTTACACCTCAAAATGGCCTACATGCTGCGCTCTGTATCTCTCACTTCAGATGATCAGTATGCTGTTCACACATGAAGCTCAGTATCTTGTATTTTTGATTGGCTTTGCATGGATGGGCTCCGTCCAGTGGAGGGAGAACATGAAGACCAATGAGAGAAAGGCGAACAAGCCAAAGAGAGTCAGCATCAGCACACGGGGGATGAACGTCTGGTCTGTAATCTACAATTGAATAGAAGAGGGGAACAAAAATAATGACATTACAGACAGTCATGAGACTCATGACATAATTGTTTAAATCCACAAGCTGCACAGCCACAACTAAACAACAGTAATGCAAACATGCTTTTTAAATAGAGTAAGCCTCAAGTACACGAGGAATGAACATCTGGTCTGTAATCTGCAAAAGTACACCAAGTCAAGAGATATTAAAGATTGAATTACCATCATTGCAAAAGTTTAAGACCACCTGGGAATTTGTGGGTATTTCAATAATTTGGAATGCATTCTTTTGTCTCATTGAATGATTACATAACATGCTTACTACAGTGGTCATGGAAACATGTCAAAGAGCAGTTCAAGTGTGATACAAAGGTTATGCTTGGAAAATAAATGTATGTCTGAAAAATAAATATGTTTAACTTTGTTTTTTCTTTGAGTTATTGCATTTTGGAAGGGTGGTCTTAAACTTTTGCAAATGATGGTATATATACCGTATTTGTCGGTGTATTAACCGCTCCGGTGTATTAACCGCACCCCTAAAAAAAAAAAAAAAAAAAAAAAAAAAATGGTGGTTAATACGGTCGTGTATTAACCGCACCCCCTTTTTTTCTTTTCTTTTTTTTTGAAAAAAGGTGCGGTTAATACACCAGCAAATACGGTACTATATTATACAAATAATACAGATGGCCATAATGATGATGATGATGATGACCATGTAAAATTAATATAGATCTACAACATCAACAGCAGCAGTATGCAACCATGTTCAATAGAGTCAGCATTAGCAAACAGGGGATGAATGCGTTGTCTGGGATCTGCAATAATGTAATCTTAGCGAAAGAATGAAAATAGAGATAATAATGCAAATCATGCGATCAATATCTTCTAAATTGGTTTTGCATGACGAATGTCAAGTAGGATGCAAACAAGCAACACAGAGTTAACATCAGCAAATAGGGAAGAAAGCTATCTGCTAAAATATATATATTGTTCTTGAAAGTACAATGATGATGATGATGATGATGATGATGATGATGATGATGGTGATGATGATGATGAGCTTAATGATGATGATGATGATGATGGTGATGGTGATGGTGATGGTGATGATGATGATGATGATGATGATGATGATGATGATGATAATGATAATGATAATGATAATGATGAAGATGATGATGATGATGATAATGGAGGTGATGGTGATGATGATGATGATGATGATAATGGTGGTGATGGTGATGATGATGATGATGATGATGATGATTTTTATCGCTTTTTTGTTGTGGCTTGCCCTGTCAAAACAGGAAGGCTAATTATTCTGACAAAAGACCTCATCCCCTCTGAGAAAAAAATGTGCCCAGGCGCCACATCTTCTGTGTAAATGGTCATACAATGTTATGACCATTTTACACGCCTGACACACAATTTATCAAAGCAAACGGTGTATACTTAATGCTTGGGTGAGAATAGTTGCTCTATCGGCACTTGTGCATTGTCTATGCAACGCGCAGCGCACAGTACAGTATTGAACCGTAAACCAGAGTGGCTGTGGCCGCCAGGGTGACTTTCCACTTTTTGAGATGAATGTATTTCATCAAGCTTCACTTTTTAGAACAAATTTCTCATGGTTTCAAATTTATTCTTATAGGGTAATGTATAGAATCAGAAAATAGTTCTATAAAGAGTGACACTTGATGAAAATACATCCTTCTCAAAAAGTGGCAAAAGTCACCACGGCAGCCAAAGTCACCCCGGTTTACAGTAATGACTAATGTCTGTATGTGTGCCCTACGTTCATGTACACACTTGTGATTTACCTTCTCATCTGTGGCCGGGCTCAAGTCCCCTTCCTTCGGAATGAAGACCAAGATAAGGGTCACTACAGTCGTCAGCAAAACAATACCAACCCCAGCTCCTCTGAAAATAGGATGGAAGAATAAATTACCAGTTTTAAACAACAATTAATGGAATTTTTGTCTGAAAATAAGATGGAAGAATAAATGACAAGTTTTAAACTCCAATAAATGTCATTATCGTCATTTTAAAGTAAACTACAACCATCGATACACTTAATATTGCCTTTCAAATGATACCTCACTCATTGGCATATATTGGCAAATATATAAATTTGTGAAGATCACACATTTTCTTACTTTTTTTATTGTGTTGTTCAGCAGGTTTAAAAATACTTATTTTCAAATTGGTCAAAATGCTTTTTATCACTTTTTGCATCATTAACCCATTCAAGACTAAACATGCAGTCTCCATAGACTCTAGCCAAAGTATTTTCGTTCCAGTCCTGTAAGGGTTAAACGAAACCACAAGGCAGAAAGGGATGCAAAATCTTACTTGAGGTTGTCGGCTCGTGAGAAGACCGCACACAGCAGGATGGCAAGAGACCACAGGATGATGAGGATGAATAACCCGACACCAATACCAAACACAAGGGCCATGGTTTCATCTATCCGCCCGATCAACAAGTTTCAAGCCTGCATCAAAGGTAGAAGAAGAAAAAATCTCTTTAGTTTAGGATTAGAAAGAAATCTTTGTACTACTTTGTATGTAGCCATGTTGCAGAAAGTGTGACGATCGCTTGTCATGCTTGTATTAAGTTGCAATTGCAAGTCAGAAATATTGAGCTGAACCAATCAGATTTTCCCATTTAATCACAATATGATCAAACTTGCAATACTGTATATTATGATCAGGCTATCAAATGTGACCTCACACCACAAAACGACCAATAAGTCGGGAAAAATTATTGTGCTAATTTTTACATGACAGTAAAGTAGAAGTCAATACCTTTAAAATAGTATATAATTTGTCATATTTGGACTAAGCGAACCCTCTCAAAATGAGTAGCCAAGATTTGGAACATGGCTGAATCAGTTTTAAAGTTAGGGAGAAAACAGGTCATTTCAAAGATCGGCGTCCATTCAAGCACTGTAATCTGATCATATTTATTTGATTGAAAATCATATTTAAACATGATTTCTGACGCTCAAAATTTCACAAAAGGTAGATTATGATACCCTCATTCAGGAAATACCAAAATCCTGAATTTCATATTTTAAACAAACTTTGGCTTATATCAGCTGATAACAGACAAACTACCACAGCGACATAACGGTCGTTTTGTGGTGCAAGGTCACAAATATGGCCCGTGCCATAGTATGGCCCCCCTGTTTACCAGCTGATTAAGCGCATTAACAAAGATAATTTTGCGCAGTGTTTCATTTCGTTATCCTTCTCTTTTGTTGTTGAGCGCACTAAGAGTCATTGCGCAAGCAAAAACCATCTTTTGCATGCTCACCGTTACGGGACAATTACGATCGCAGTCGGCAGATAAGGAATTAGGGTATTATTTTCATCTGAAGTTCATTCTTGACAAATTTTGTGAATTTTAATGATAGTTTTTCAGATATATCGGTTGGTAAGACTAAGGGGGGCCATATTTGGTCAACGCATCATACATGTAAAGTGTAACTTTACTATCGATTGCAACTATTTCTGGAACGGGGCCCATAAAAGCATAATTTGCAATATATCGCAAATGATCGATGATGGTGCATTCTGTTAAACCAGGCAATATGTTAATCATTGATCAAAGTCATTATGACGGCTAGGGCATTCTATTACCTTGATCATGATTTCAATTGTACACTGCCCTACCAGCTGTCCTCGCCCATACTGTTTCTGCATATTATATCTACGTACAGAATCGAATTGCGCGAGTGCATATTTTTTTCGAGCGGCATGGCATGCAGTGCATTGATTGCGCGAAGGGTGTTCGCTTTGACAGCACTTTGACCAAGTTATTAATGGTTACGACCGACGCTACCGGTATTAAATAGACAAATAGAACCACATAGACTAGTTTGTCACATTGTGTAACACTAACATACAGAGTATTGTACACATGACAGAACAACACGTATGTGCACGCTGGAAAACCTATGGGCGCTGCCATGTACGGTACCGACCGGCCTTTCCCGTAACATTTTTCTTGATTTTTCTGTCGAGTTGTCTTATTGGCTTACTGAGACATCTCTCTGATTCTTCATCCAATCAGAATAGTTATAAGATGTTTTAACAAAAACGGCTACGATCAGCTGATCGTCAGCTTTCAAATGATATACAAATCAATGGACAATTTTTCTTTTTCAAGACTTTAGTAGGCCGCGAAGATTGGGTGAAAATGCAAGTAAAAAGAGCCAAATTTCAAGGTTATTTTCAAATTTAAATATTCAAATTTCTAGAGTTTTTACATAAATTAGATTTTCATGGAAGTAATGTTCTTTGTTTATATTTTCATCATCATATTGACAGTTGCAACTCTTAAATGTCAGTTTTTAAGCTACAACTTTCTGAAGTTAGGAGAAAAATATCAAATTTTCAAAAAATTCGGACAGCTGCATTTTTATTGCACTTTATATCGACCGTGGAAGGAAATACGGACATACACGATGTGTTTTAGGAAAATTAGATATGTATTTATAAATAATTCACAAACAACTTGTCGTTACTTTGTTTTATTTTCTAGATATAAAATTAACAATTCACTCTAAAAGCAGCTGAAGCAACATTCGTGCGCGACTCCATTGGGAGTTTAGCCATGTCTAGCGGCGTGGCTATCCTTCACCATTGCATGTTACGCAAATTCCAGCATGAATCTAAACCAATGAGTGCGCGGAACTCACTCACGCCGTCACAGCGTTATGAGCAACAAACTCGGTAATTTATTTATTATCTGATTATGAAATTACATTTAAACTAGTGAAATCGATGTCAGATTTACTATTTAATCCAGGTAAGATGTTTTATCTAATTTATTTAATTTTAAAAGCTGTTATTTTGTGTTATTCGAAAAGTTCGACGGTAAATCAATGACGAGGGGCAAAGCACGTGAAATTATTTAGACCGCCGTAAGCAGCTGGATAGCGATGCCGACGCGCTCAGGTATGGTCTTACGCGCAGAACCGTATGATTTGTTGTTCATGAGATTTGCGGCTAACAATTTTTCTGAGGAATTTAGCTAAAAACTGACTATTTAAGAGTTGTACAGCCAATCAATAAAATCAAGAACAGGTCCCAAATATTACATTTATGACACTCGCTTTGTCGGGAAAACTCTAGGTTTTTCAATATTTCGTCTTAAAAATAGGCTTTTAATTCATCCGTGAAAGCCTTTTTGTCATATTTAACCCCTTTTTAAATGTCTTATATAAATGTGAATATTCAGTTAAATTGAATACAAACATATCGATAAGAAAGAGTAGGATAAGAAGTTTGTTGTAAAATGATCCATATTTCTTCCACAATGCTGAATTTCTAAATAAAAGAGAAATTATGAAAGCTAGATTGAGTTCCGAGTTCAAATTGACGCAACGTTAAGCGGTACGATTGCTCGCAGAGTTTACACTAGATCATTGCACGCGCAACGCCGGAAATGCGCGACGCTGATTGGTGCCAGCAAACACTGTTGTGTCATTGGGGTATCATGGCAGCGAGCATAGAACTTCCTAACCTAACCAGGCGCCGTACGTAGTACGGCGCCTGGCATACTGAGGTGTGTATACCGTGATGGTAACACTTTATAGGCTTTAACGGCAAACACACTTATTAAAAAAAAAACAATATCATACTTTAAATAACATATCTCGGTTCATACTTACGATTTATGTTATGCATGGGCATCAATGATCCAAATCGTAACATGTCTGATGCTCCATTCGTTTTATTTATACTGAAATTTACTATAAAACTGGCAAGATTACAGAAGTGACGAAAATGGTTTCCGAATTTGTTCGCTGCATGCAATATCAGGTCAGGTGATCAAAAACTTGTCGGCAATGCATGCAGCGCATGCAGCAACCGATCGCCCCGCGCATGCGTTATGCATTGCCGACGAGTTTTCGGTCACCTGACATTGCATGCAGCGAACAAAGACGAAGGAAATAACAGTCATCATCATCATCAATTTGAGGTAAGTTATCATTCTTTTGCAACAAATTAAATAGCAAGCAAGGTAGGTTGAAGGTTTAATTCATGTCTAGAACTAAAAAAATAATAATAATAATAGATGTAAAGTTCTTGAAACCACCCGTCGCAAAATTTCATCAAATTTTGTAACGTCTCGTCTTCACAGCGCCGTCCTATGGACGGCGCTGATCACAGTTAAGAACTTCCATACGTTGTGTACAACGTGCACATACGTGGTACAGGTATGCACTGCCCACTGCAACTGGCACCGAGTCTGAAAACAAAAATTTAATTTGAATTTTGATTAGCATGATACAGTATCAGTCAAAATAAACTAACCAGTTTACTGCAGTAATTTCCAGTAATCCCTATTATGTGTACAAAATCAAGACAATAGGGATTACTGCACACAAACGTTAGGGGGGTTAGTTTATTTTGACCAATACTCACCAGCAGGGCCACTTATACCGTTTGTGTATAGCATACAGAATCACATTGCCGTAGTGCGTTATTTTTTCGCTCGGCGGGGCAATTGATTGTTCGAGGGGTGTTGGCGAATTCACTTTGACCCAGTTGACAATGAGTTGTTAATGGTTACGACCGGACGCTAGCGGTATAGAACAAAGGCACCACGGATTGTGCGGTGTCATGTGTAACATACAAAGTATTTTACACATGACAGAACAGGTATGCCAATACTGTAGGTCGATGATTACCGAATACCGATTAGTGAAAATTTTACTACCAGCTGCATCAACTTAAATTGTAAGCAAGGGAGAGCTTGGAGGCTGTAGTTAAGTTACATGGCGTTATAAATGTATTATATATATTCAATAAATTCACATAACAATAATGCCCAAACACCGTATCCGAATTCCACCACGCATATCCGAAATCCCATACACTCCACAACGGTCGACGGTCAAGGCTGTATTCTGAGGACAATTAATGTTTCAATTAAAACATTCATACATTAACAGGTTAGTTTATACTATTTATTGTGAGGTTATGAAAACAACACTTACTTCTAATATATCTCCTCTTCACGTTCTACACGAATTACGATTTCTTCTCTGGTTCGAGAGTCGACTGAGAGTGAGATGACAACATTATAGGCCAACAGACGTTGAGGGCAGCAGACATATAATTACATACAGAAATACAATACAGTACAGACAATTTAATACAAAGAACACACAAAAACAAATCCCATAAATTATAATAGCAGCTATTATGTATTATATAGGCCTACCGCCTATAGGCTAAATAATATGCGATTTTTGCAAAACGAGTTTAATTAAGTTTTCCTCCATATTTAGGAATAAATGTTCAATTTTCATTAACATAACCTTTAAAAATATTCATTGTTTTAAGGTGTTTGCTAGCTAAACTCGGTGAAAATATTATACAAGCTATATTTTAGGCATTTCTTGATTCCCGGCAAATAAAGACATGGAAATCATATTTTGATAAATTCTGACTGATATATAATATCATTTCAAAAGGATAGTACAGTTTTAGTTTAGGGCGCTTCAAAAAAAATTTTTTTTAAAGCAATACATGAGAAAACAAAAATATATGACTTTGTTTTGATCAAAATCGTTTCAGAAAAAGAAGAAAAAGCTGATCAACTAATGTAATAGATCCGATTGTTGTTACCCAACATTCAATAATATAAGATTGAAACAAACACATCCTACCTGTTTTTGAAAAATATACCATCCAAAGTAGCGATTTTGCTCAAACTGATTTCGCTATTGAATGATGACTTTATAAACCAAACATCAAACTCACTATATTTGATGCAAATATTGTTGAAACTTTCATTTCTCTGGAGGGCGCTGCTTCTTGTAGGCCCTATGTGTTAATGGCTGCTTTTTAAATAAAAGTGGCACTGCAGTTTTAAAAGAAAGCGGCCCTGTAACTTACCTGTTTGTTTTTCTACAATTTAATCACAATTGAATTAAAAGTAGAGTAGTTTTTAATGATAAGTTACAAGTTTTTATTAATTTAAGCCGGGGCCAAGTGGGGTATTATTATTTTGACGTTTTTGCACACTCATATCGGGAATATCTTTCTAACCATTGAAGCTATACCCCCTACAAACCGTTTCTGGAGAGCTTAGAATATGGGGAATCCAACAAAACTAAATAAAAGACAGTTGGACTTAAAAAAGAGTTTACCGTAAACTGCAATAATATAAAGGAAAAGAAAATGTTAGATTTTTAGCAAGTCAACATTCAAAACGCATCTCCTCAGAGATAATATAGAGGTGTATACACTAGAGCTCTACATTTTGAAAGATAGATATGATGCTATACAAACAAATTAATGATGGCTTTTTACATATCATCAGCTATCTTCATAATATAGTCAAAAGGCAATTTTACAAAAAATCAGAAATGTACATATGAAATGTACATATTTTGGTTTACAATATGGTATACCTCTAAAAGCCATCATTAATTGTTCATCTACAAACAAGGAATGATTCCGCAAAATTTCATTGAATTTGAGTAAATACTTTTCAAGTTTTTAGAATTTTAGTCTAAAAATTCAGATTTTTGGCAAATGAGCTTGGAATGTCATATACTGTATAATTATATTATTGATATTTGTTAATAGATAAATGTGACATGGATACAAAGAAAATAGCGGGATAAATAGCGGTATAGTTGGTTCAATGGAAGTTTAGGGCAAGTTAATCACAAATAAACTGCCATGTTTTTTTTTTCTGCATGACAATAGATGTAGCTGATTCACTCTGAAAAAAAGAGGAACACAATTTGGATGGTAAACATTTTGATTTGGGACAATTTTATTTGGACTATTTAAGAAAAGTAAAATTAAAAATCTCCAATCTAAGCTGGAAAATATAATCACTTGGCCCCAAAAATGTGCCACATTGATAACAAAATTTTGAATTTGTCCATTTAATAGCTACTCCCTACCCCACAAAGTATGTATTTTCTTAAAGCTTAGAATCCCTGGATTATTTTAAGATAAAAATCTCAATTTTGATGAAAAAAAAAATTCAATACCCCACTGGGCCCCTTGGTCAGAACTGTACTATTTCCGCTGTTGAATCACATATCATTTTGTTGTTATTAATTTTATTCAGTTATATAGGTGTCATTTTCACAGGACGATAGCTGCATATTATGTACTGACTAATTACCAGTGACCAATTTGTATTGTAGTTTTTGAATGTTTGTTGTGCTCTTTTAATTGGTTAATTATAGGGATAGTACAGTTTTGGTCAAACTGAATTTTTGTAACCAAAACCTACACCATAAAATTGCAAACTTATTGTTATAACTCCACAATGCTCGAAATGTATAGCAAATAAAAAAAAAACTTAAGTTAAAAGACTGCTATCATTTTAAAAAGCCATTAAAACTCAAGAGGGCGCTCTCTAAAAACTCATTGATTTCAACCATTTTAATGGAAAATTGTGCTTGTTGATTTTTGTTGAAGTAATGATTAAATAGATAGGTCATCAACAAATTCTCACACATATTCACAGACACACGCTCAACACAAACACAGGCAGACATATTCACATAATCACCCAACATACACACATCACACTCTGCAATATGGATTCCAACCTAGAATTAAAATGGCTTGGGGCCTTGGGGGTAGGGGCGTTGTCAACGAGACCCATCATTGCCTATGGCCATGACCGAGAAAAGGTTAATTTGTCTAAGCTGGGGGAGTAGTGGGGGGGGGGGGGGGGGGGGGGGAGCATCCAAGACCACTGGTTTAGATGGTCGAGACCTATAAAAAGTGGAACCGAGACTGTCAAAAAGTTGACTTTCTGAATTGGGGGAGGGGGTTGGGGAGGGGGTTGGGGGGGGGGGGGGGGAGGGGGTGGGGGGGGGGGGGGGGGAGGGTGCACGGGCCTGATTAAGGAACAACAGCAGGTAGAGTTTCATGAATGGTATATAATTGATCAAAACATTTATTAAAACAAATTGCTGATTAAATATTATTTATTGCACAATAAAACAGAAAGCATGTAACATAAATATATCAGTAAATTTCACAGGTGTATTTTAAAAATTTTATTATAAACAGTAGCCAATATTTTCTTGTATAGATACTGTTATCTTCAGATTTGCAGCAATTTGTAGATACTGGCTTATGCATGGAATCTTCTTACTTGAAATAACAGTACTCACAAGCTTATTTAAGTGACAAATTATATACAAAGATCAGATTTTATTTTCATTTTTCTTCATTCCCTCAGCAGTTCACATTTGAACAAATTTAATTCCTAAGTTCACCTTTCCTTGAAATATACAACGAAAATCCTTTCCCCCGTGTTGTTCGGCTGGAAGCTATAATTGATTGCATTGACTTTACCCTTAACACTCAAACAATTAATGAAAAAAAATATAAATATTGGCCAAAAAGTGAACCAAAACTTGTTCACAATAAAAAATGGTACACTGTTTATGTTGAATAAGAGTTTTTCTTGAATGGATTTGAGGAGTTCAACATAGTTTTATGATTTTTTAAAATTCAGATCTTTGAACATTGAAACAAAAAAAATGTCAGACATGTTAAATTTTATGCTAATAATACAAACTTTAAACAAAATTGCGTGGAGCAAATGAATATTTATACATATTATACATTAAAGAAACATTGAATTTAATATCACAAAAACAAACAATATGATAATTCAAATGTAATGGTGGAAAGCAACTGTTCATGTATTAAGGGATATACAGGGTGGCCCCCAAAAAACGGAACGGGGCCCTTCCCAAAATATAATACCACAATGTTTATGTTCATCAGATAGTGTGTCTTTTCCAATGAAAAACGATACCAAGAACAGTAATTTTGGTCAGGTCGTTTTTGTTTAAGGGCGCTGTGAGTGAGACCATGTCAGGTGTCGATTTCGACCTAGTCAATGCCAGTTAAACCGCACTACTTGCCCGTAATACCATTCAGCGACCATGCCCATTCTCTCGGCACACGGCTGAGTGCACACTAACAATAGTGCGCGATGCTCAACACTATGAACGGCGGTTCGTGCGATTCATCAAGCGCTGGCTCAATACAAATTGACAAAAAAGAGAACCTGACATGGTGTCACTCACAGCGCCCTAAAACAAAAACTACACGACCAAATTGACTGTTCTTGGTATCGTTGTTCATTTGAAAAGACACTCTATCTGATAGACATAATACATTAATTGTTACTATATTTTGGGAAGTGCCCCGTTCCGTTTTTTTGGGGCCACCCTGTATAGCACAGTTCTGATCAAACTGAATTTTAGTATCTATAACTTATCAAACACAGTTTATTTTTTGAAGCGCCCTCTAAACCAAAACTGTACTATCCCTTCAATGTAAATAAATTAGCAAGCACTGTCAATCTGAAATGGGGAAACATTGCTATTCATATTAAACATTACATTTCCATATATTGAAGGACCGCTATTCATAATGAAGAGGAATAGTCACTCTTCATAGTTTATGATATTGGGGGTCACTATATACCATACGATATATATAGCGACCCAGATTTTGCTTCATGAATAGCGACCCTTTTCGTAAATTATAAATAGCAACCCTAATAAATAATGAATACTTCATAATACGAAATTAGGGTCACTATTCATAATGTAAGAAAAGGGTGGTATAATAGGGGGGGGGGAGGGCATGCAAAATTATTGGGGGAGGTGCACACCCTATAATGCATTTCATCTTTTTTTTCTCCAAAAAATGTCCCTAGTTTTTTAATTATTGGGAGAACCCCCCCCGGTTGCTACACCACTGGTCATTAAATCATAAATGGCGAACCTTGTCTTACATTATGAATAGCGACCCTCATTTCACATTATGAATAGCGACCCTCATTTTGTATTATGAATATTGAACCTCATCTTACATAATAAATAGCGACCCTCATTTCATATTATAAATGGCGACCCTGATTCTGTTCTTGTTTTGCTTCTCTCATTCACATTCTTCATAGTTAGCAAATAACGAACTCTAGAATTTACTTCCATTTTTAGGGCACTCTTGCATGAGATTCTTCATCAGGGTTTTTCATCTGTATGTGTCTTTGTATGCCGAGTCAGTTCATTCTTTGTCTTGAATGCCTTTGAACACAAGTCACACGCATTCTGAACTTTTTCTGCAGTATGTTTTGTCCTTATGTGTTCTCTAAGACCCCACTTTCCCTTGTATGCAATTGGAACTCAATTAGTCACAAGCGTGTAGATGAAGTGGTTTTTCATTTAAATATTTACTCAACATGTCACAAGTCTTACGCATTCCGAGCTCTTTCCGCAGTATGTTTTGTCTTCATGTGTTCTCTAAGACACCACTTTCCCTTGTATACTTTTGAACACAAGTCACATTTATAAGCATTGAGCTCTTTCAGTAGGATGTTTTTCTTCATGTGTGCAATCATACAGTGTTCTTTCATTAGAATGTGTATTCAAGTGTTCATTCAAGCTGGCACTCGTCTTGAATGCTTTTGAAAATGAGTCACAGACAAACGTTCGTTCACCAGCATGTCTCGACATGTGGACACTGAACTGACTCTCATACTGAAATGTTTTCAAACACATGTCGCAGGCCTGAGGCCTTAAACAAAAACATCCCTTGTAAAAAAGTACTGCAGTACTACAGCAGTACATTTACCGCAGTAAAACCGCAGTACTTGTACTGCGGTACTCGCAGTACATTTACTCCGGTAAATTGGTCGGTAAAAGTACTCCGGTACTACTGCAGTACAAGTTCTGCAGTACTACTGCAGTAATACTGCTGTACTTCTGTACTACCGCAGTACTACTACAGTACCACGAGTACCGCGAATTGTGTGATAGTACTGCCAGTACTGCAGTAGTCCGCTGCCCGGACGGCCTACTAATTAGCACTATTTAATAGTATAGCACAGCTCAGCCGATAGATGGCGTATGTCATACTTAATTAATATTGAGGTTTGAAGACCAGGAAAGGATCGGAGCGCGCATTATATTGAGCTTGTAGTATGGTGTGTGGGTGTGTGGGTGTGTGTTCACAAATTACGTCCTGAATCTGGACTAGTACTGTAGTAGTACCGCGGTAGTAGTTGAAGGTTCCAACTTCTGTCTTGAATGATTTTTAACACAAGTCGCGGGCATAAGGTGTTTCACCATGTTCCATCATGTGCATAGTGAGGGAATGTTTCCGAATGAAAGATTTTGAGCAAATGTCACGCGCGTGACCCCTTACAGCAGCATGTTGTGCCCTCATGTGTTCTCTAAGACCTCTATTTCTCTTCAAGAGAAATCAAGTTGAAGGTTTTTGAACAGAAGTCACAGGCATGTTGCATCATATGGACAGAAAGGGAATGCTCCCGCTTGACTGATTTTGGAGGACTTTAGCTTTCACCAGTATGTGTCTTCATGTGTCTTCTAAGGTTCCGATCCTGTTTGAATGATTTTGAACACAAGTAACATGCATACGGTTTTCCATCTGCATGTATATTCATGTGTTCTTTAAGGTTCTGCTTCCACTTGAATGTTTTTGGACACAAGTTACAGGCATGAGGTCTTTCACCCGTATGTTGCACCATGTGCCTCGTGAGGGAATCTTTCTGGATGAATGCTTCCGAACAAATGTCACAGACATGGGGTCGTTCCCTATTATGAATCTTCATGTGTTCTACGAGACCTTTCCTTTGCCTACATGCTTTCGAACACAAGTCACATACATGAGGTTTTTCACCAGTATGTATTGTCACGTGCTCTTTGAGGGCCCAATTGCTCATGAATGCTTTTGAACACAAATCACACCCATAAGGTCTTTCCCCTGTATGTAACTTCATGTGTTTGTTCAGGTCCCGTTTTTGCTTGTATGCTTTGGAACACAAGTTACAGGCATGGGCTCTCACACCATGTGTCTTCATATGTGCATTTAACTCGTGCTTAATCTGGTATGATTTCGGACACAAGTCACAAGAGTGGGGTCTTTCATCACTATGCCGCATCATATGCACAGTAAGGTGATATTTCCGACTGAATGATTTTGAACACAAGTCACATGCATAAGGTCTTTCACTTTCACCAGTATGTGTTGCCAAGTGATTATCAAGGCGACGCTTGTACCTATATGCTTTTGAACACAAGTTACAGACATGAGGTCTTTCAGCAGGATGTTGTACCATTTGCGCATTCAGGGAATGCTCCTGCTTAGCTGATCTTGGAGGACTTTCACCAGTATGTGTCTTCATGTGTTTTCTAAGGTTCCGATCCTGCTTGAACGCTCTTGAACACAAGTTACATGCATAATGTTTTCCATCTGCATGTATATTCATGTGTTCTTTAAGGTTCTGCTTCCACTTGAATGTTTTTGGACACAAGTTACAGGCATGAGGTCTTTCACCCGTATGTTGCACCATGTGCTTCGTGAGGGAATCTTTCTGAATGAATGCTTCCGAACAAATGTCACAGACATAGGGTCGTTTCCTATTATGAATCTTCATGTGTTCTACGAGACCTTTCCTTTGCCTACATGCTTTCGAACACAAGCCACATACATGAGGTTTTTCACCAGTATGTATTGTCACGTGCTCTTTGAGGGCCCAATTGCTCATGAATGCTTTTGAACACAAATCACACCCGTAAGGTCTTTCCCCTGAATGTAACTTCATGTGTTTGTTCAGGTCCCGTTTTTGCTTGTATGCTTTGGAACACAAGTTACAGGCATGGGCTCTCACACCATGTGTCTTCATATGTGCATTTAACTCGTGCTTAATCTGGTATGATTTCGGACACAAGTCACAAGAGTGGGGTCTTTCATCACTATGCCGCATCATATGCACAGTAAGGTGATATTTCCGACTGAATGATTTTGAACACAAGTCACATGCATAAGGTCTTTCACTTTCACCAGTATGTGTTGCCAAGTGATTATCAAGGCGACGCTTGTACCTATATGCTTTTGAACACAAGTTACAGACATGAGGTCTTTCAACAGGATGTTGTACCATTTGTGCATTCAGGGAATGCTCCTGCTTAGCTGATCTTGGAGGACTTTCACCAGCATGTGTCTTCATGTGTTTTCTAAGGTTCCGATCCTGCTTGAATGCTCTTGAACACAGGTTACATGCATAATGTTTTCCATCTGCATGTATCTGCATGTGTTCTGTAAGGTGCAGTTTCCTTTTGAATGATTTTGAACACATGTTGCAGGCATGAAGTCTTTCTCCAGTATGTGTCTTTGTGTGATCATTGAGGTCCCCCTTTGTCGTGAATGCTCTTGAACACAAGTTACAAGCATGGGGTCTTTCACCTGTATGTCGCATCATGTGCACAGTAAGGCCATGCTTCTTCGTGAATGTCATTGAACACAAGTCACATGCATAAGGTCTCTCATCTGTATGTATCATCATGTGTTCTTTAAGGCTCCCCTTCCGCGTAAATGCTTTTGAACACAAATCACAGGCATGAGGTCTTTCACCATTTTGTGTGCTTATGTCCTTTTCCAGCTCCTGCTTTTGCTTGAATCTTTTTGAATACAAGTCACCGGTATGTCTTTTCTCATTGTGTTGAATCATGTGCACAGTAAGGGAATACTTCCGATTAAATGCTTTTGAACATAAATAACAGCCATAAGGTTTTTCGCCAGTATGTACCATCATGTGTTTTTTAAGGTCTCCCCTCTGCCTGAATGCTTTCGAACACAAGTCGCAGGCATGACGTCTTTGGCCAGTATGAAGCATCATGTGCAAAGAAAGGGAACGCTTAAAACTGAATGCTCTTGAACACACCTCACAAGAATGAGGTTGTTCGCCAGTATGTGTCCTATAGTGATCACTTAGGTGACTCTTCATCTGGAACGTTTTTGAACACAAGTTACAAGCATAAGGTCTTTCACCAGAATGTATCATCATGTGTACTTTAAGGCCCCCCTTCTGCCTGAATGCTTTTGAACACAAGAAACAGCCATAAGGTTTTTCGCCAGTATGTGTCATCATGTGTTTTTTAAGGTCCCCCTTCTGTGTGAACGCACGAGAACACAAGTCGCAGGCATGAGGTCTTTGGCCAGTATGATGCATCATGTGTTTTTTAAGGGCTCCCTTCTGCATGAATGCTTTTGAACACAAGTCACACACGTGAGGTCTTTCACAAGTATGTGTCCTCGTGTGTACTTGCAGGTCCCGCTTGTGCTTGAATGCTTTCGAACACAAGTTACATGCATGAGGTCTTTCTTGAGTATGTTGCATCATGTGCTTCGTAAGGGAATGCTCATGCTTGAATGCTTTTGAGCACATGTCACAGGCATGAGGTGTGTCAGTATGTCGCATCATATGCTTAGTAAGCGAACGCTTCTGTTTGAATGATCTTGAACACAAGTTACAGACGTGAGGTTTATCTTCCGCAGGGCGATGTATCCTCATATCACTAACAAGTTCTTTCTTCACCTTCAATGTTTTTGAACACAAGTTAGATGCCTGAGCTCTTACATCAGTATGTTTCTTTGCCGAATCACATACAAAGTTATTCTCACTAGAATGAGTCATTAATCCAATGATCTCAGATTCTTCATTCCGGCTGTGGTTGTTCAGTCCCGAACCACTCGTTTTCAGACTATCATGGTCTCCTTTTGGTGATTCCCATTCCATACCACTTGGAATGCCTGGTTGCTCGCCCATACGTCTACCAGAAGGAATAACTTGGTCCATACTGGTTAGAGTGTATCCTTCTGCAATGTTTTGGGCATCTTTATCGCTGTTCAAGGTATCGCTTCTTTTCAATGAATCTCTTGAACCGTCCAACTTCAGATAAGTGGTGCCTGTAGCAAAAGGAGAGAACGAAAGGTAGGATCAGTACTGTCCTGCTGGCAGAGGTCATCAACATTAAATATAATATTTATGCAATTTTTCTGGTCTGTCTAAATAACAAATATAAGCAGAAATGTTTGTGTTTTTCTTGGGCAAAATTCGAGCAGATGAAAAGAGTGAAAAACTTCTGACTGACACTGCTAATATGTAAAGACATCATCTCAGATTTACAACCTGCACATTGTGACCTTGACATTTGACCTTTACAACATGTAATTAAATACCTTCTCAAAACTACCAATATTCATAGCAATTTCAATATCCCTGTGAACTTCATTGGTAATTTGGCTCCTCATGATATGTACAGGATGGTTCTTGCTATATATTTGAGCTTTTTTTGCAAAATAATGAGCCCTGTTACTCTTGACCATATACCTCATGCGCCCCGTGTCTTTCACCATAACCCTCATGGCCCTGTGACTTTTGACCATAGACCTCATGAGCACTGTGACCTTCGATTATAGACCTCATGAGCACAGAAACTTTCACCATAGACCTCATGAGTCCTGTGACTTTTGACCATAGACTTCATGAGCCATGTATCGTTTGACCATATCCCATGATCCCTGTGACTTTTGACCATAGACCTCATGAGCACTGTGATTTTTGACCATATACCTCATGAGCCCTGTCTCTTTGGACCATATACCTCATGAGCCCAGTGACTTTTGACCATAGACTTCATGAGCCCTGTTACTTTTGACCATAGACCTCATGAGCCCTGAAACTTTTTTACCATAGACCTCATGAGCGCTGTGACTTTATACCATAGAGTATAGACCTCATGATCCCTGTGACTTTTGACCATACAATGTACCTCATGAGCCCTGTGTCTTTCACCATAACCCTAACAGGCCCTTTAACTGTTTACCATATACCTCATGAGCACTATGACCTTTGACTACTTAGTATAGACCTCATGAGCACTGTGACATTTGACCATAAACCTCATGAGCCCTGTCTCTTTTGAGCATATACCTCATGAGCCCTGTGACGACCATAGACCACATGAGCCCTGTGACTTTTGACCATAGTCATAGACCTCATGAGCCCTGAAACTTTTTACCAGACCTCTTGAGCCCTGTTACCTTTGACCATAGAATTCATGAGCCCTGTGACTTTTGCCCATAGACCTCATGAGCACTGTGACCTTCGATTATAGACCTCATGAGCCCTGAAACTTTTGACCGTAGACTTCAGGAGCCTTGTGTGTTTTGACCCTAGACCTCATGAGCCCTGTGACTTTTGACCATAGACCTCATGATCCCTTCACTTCAGGAGCCCCGTGACTTTTGACCATATACCTCATGACCTCAATATCTACTCGTCCACTTTTTACATACATTGTACATCTATTCTACCTTCATGTTGATCACCTTCTTCCATTTTAATTTCTTTGGACATCGCCCAATCGTTGTGCTGGAGCTCCCGATTGACGTCGTCTTCATCAAAGTCTCTCTCTTCAGCAGTCACAGCAATAGCCCCAGACTGTTCTTCAGTGAACACTATGAAAAGGAAGTCAATGCAAAGACATAATGATAGCACATCTACATTGTAGACTTATATGATCATTTACACACCAGACACACAATTTCCTGGGAGTGCTTCACAAAGATTTTTCCATTGAACTTAAATTTAGATTGGACTTCAAATCATGGAAAGCCATTAGTAGCTTTGGTATGTACTGCATATTTCAGACTTTTAATTATGAATTATACATCAAGAATATCAAATCTCCTTCATTATAGAAAATTATATATGCTGTATTTGAATAATAACATGAATTTTACATGTTAGAAAATAGCAGCTTTCCATAATTTAAGTCAAACTTTAAATTCAACCTAGAAGCTTTGTGCAACAACCCCTGGTCACCTGCATATATATGTACACACAATGCAATTCTTTGCCATTTGACCAATAAATACTGGATACTTTAGGCTCTGGTTTTGCAAACTTTTTGAAAGATTGGGTACCGTAAACGGGGGTTACTTTGGCCGCCGGGATGACTTTGTCCGCCGGGATGACTTTTGCCAATCTTTTTGAGATGAATGTATTTTCATCAAGCCTCACATTTTAGAATAAATTTCTTATTGTTTCAAATATATTCAAATATAGGGTAATGTATAGAATCAGAAATTATTTCTAAAGAGTGAGACTTGATGAAAATACATCCTTGATGAAAATACATCCTCAAAAAGTGGCCAAAGTGACCCCAGCGGCCAAAGTGACCCCGGTTTAAGGTAAGTGTGAGTAAATATGGATCCTGTTATTTTCAATTATTGGACTTTAACATGCAGATTCCTCACTATTCTGCAAAGAATGGGTACTTTTAAAGATTTATATATGGTTGTTGCCTGTTTTGAGCTTTAAAGTATTTGCAAATTTCCGTGCTCCCAACCATACAGTGGCACTTGCATTAAATAACAATTCAACATTTTTATGAAAATGTGTGAAAATGGGGAACCTGTATTAAAGTTTTACCTTGGAATCGATCAGTACTTTCTGTTAAATTGATGTCCACATCTTCCATACTGGAGGGTTGATCATGTGACAGGTCTTCTGCTTCTGCGCTACTTTGAAGTTCTCCACAGTTCATTCCGACAGCATCTGTAAAATAATCTTCATTATCTATCGGTTCCGTTTTTACAAGTATAAACTCCATGCCTTCTAGTTTCTCCTGTGTCTGTGAGGGTGATTCTGTACCACTTGGACTCTCTTCCCTGAAATCCCGACTGTCAACTGTGGCAATGACTTGATAGACACTTGTTTCATTTGGTTCTAATTTGATGGCTGCAAGTTTCATATTTTCACTGCTTCCTTGACTGCGGGCCTGTAATTCTGTGCCGGTTTTTAGTTCTCCACAATTTACAACGCACCCATCTGCATCTGCCTCATCTGTGGCGATATCTGGGGAGCTTCCCTCCTCGCAAGGTTCTCTTTTTACTTGTTTATCCATGATATCCCCTTCTAATGGTCGGTTACATTAGAAGACGGCCACAGATGTGAATGTCATGATGCAGAGACGAGAGTCACCATATCCTCAGCCTCAGAGACCTGGACAACAGAAATGTGGCACGTGATCATCTCATCTGAAAAATACAACAAAACAGTCTTTTCTTGTTAAAAAGTTTACATACAGCCTTATATGACATATGTAATGCGTCCTAAAACATAGCGTTCAACTGTTGAACGGTACAGTGTACAATTAAATGGGCGGTATGCTTTTATCTCCAGCGTATTAGCGTACATGTATATTGCGTGTAAATGCACCGATTGGACCATTTACTTAAATAGTACATGTAGATGTGACACAGTTACAGCCACCTGCTTCTGCATGATTCACACTCAAAGACGGGTCATACTACATAATAATCATATTTGCATCTTATTAGTTATTGGCAACCCTGCAATAATGTAACTTAGTAAAAACTAAAACTAGCACTGAAATTGAAAGTGATGTAATGGACTAATGGTCAGTATAGTGTCTTTGTTCAACGCATTTCTGTATCAGCACCACACACAGCTCCAATAGTATAGTGCTGTCCGGAGGTTACGAATTTCGTACATTTGCACTGTGTTAGCTGCCCCGTCCAATATTATATTTTTGCTCGCTGATTCCTGCCTCCCTTTACCTGCAAATAAAAAAAATTATTCATTAGAGCATGCTATGAATCATACTATTTGATAATACTTACCAACTCTGATGTTTTGAAGACCATAATAGGTTGAAAAAACAATGATTTCCGCTCCCGTTTTCTTTCTCCGATCTTCCAAAAACAGCGCGTTCACGTATTGACCTGCTATTGAGCGTTGCGCAATAGCAATAAATTGACTAAATGTAGTGCGCCATCACCGACAAGTATCTGGAGATTGTTGTTACTAGCGCTGATTAGATACGCGACGCTGTCAGTTTCAATATTCTTTTTTCCAGTAGTTTTGTATTTGTTAAATACAGTACGGTAGATGGCGCTATTATATAAACGTATGAGCCCAATATCGAGTCTGTAATAGTTCACGCCGCGCCCGCAGTTTTATAGTCGGCCCGCAAACGGCTTGAGAAAAGGCGAGGCACGTCTGAGCGTGTTATTGTTGAACAGCTGAACCGTGTTTACATCTGAGTGTATATCGCCTTGTATATGATCACCGCGTGCGGCACTCGTACTTTCTTTATTCGAAGATGGCCGACCTCCGAGCAGCAGCCAGAAATTGAGGAATAGACATCAGAATTTGTAAGTTTGTTTAACATTTCCATATTCTTGTTTTAATTAATTATATGGACCAAAAGCTAGGCCTTAGAGTTCAGTCATAAATACAGATCTTGTGACGTGATAGAAAGGAAGTTCTGGCCGTTTATGTAGTGTATGGACAAGCGTCTCCTCTGCATTTGCATATATTGCGTGTAAATGGTCCATACCATGGACCATTTACTTTGTAGATGTGATCAGCACCAGGTACTGAATAGCTTAAATATTCTTTGTTATGAATTGAAGCACTTTTTGTCAGTACTTTAGCGTCTGTCTGAAGTTCATTGTCATTTTAAAAGCTTGTTATTTGCATTGACATGCTCAGAATTGGAGCCTTGAGCGACCAGAGGAAACAGATTTGATGCCTTGGTCGCTCAAGCGCTAATTTTGTGGTCGCTATGCACAGATTTATATGTGTGTCGGGACCCGAATAGGGTGGTCGCTGGTCGCGTTAGGCAAGTGGTCGCATTACGCAGGTCGCTTAACACAGGATTTTTCCCGGGGGGACCAGAGAGCGGTCGTTATGAGCAGGTGGTCGCTACAGACAGGTGGTCGCATTGGCAGGTTTGACTGTATTTATTAAAATATAAATATAATTCAACACGGGCACTGAAAAAACAGATTTATCGATCTTATCTACAGACTACAGCGCTAGTACAATTACAAACTTGCACAAGCAACGTACCGTTTAACTAGTACTTTTTAGTACTAAGTATTACTTAGTTAGTATTCGGATCATTTTTCAGTGCATACCATTTCTTGCTAAGTCTAACTCTAAGACAAATTATTTGTTCATACATCAACATTCACATGACATCGCCAATTGGGCGCTAATGCAGTTTTGTACCCCTTTTTTTTTTTTTTTTTTTTTTTCCAACGCTTCCTATTTGTCTTTAATTAACTCTGCATTAGCGCCGACAATTGTACAACTAAAATACAACACAGAATTAAACGCGTGGGACAATACACAACAAGCAGTCCACTTTTCTTTGACTTATATACGACAAATTACAATTACAGGGGCGACTTAATTATTTCCACTGCGCGCAACAAGGATTTACAAAGAAACTCACCGCAATCGAGCCAAGCAATATAGGCAAATCGTCTGAAATTGTAATGTAATTAATTGACGTTGACGTGACGGAGCTGCGCTGCATGCATGCAGTCGAGTTTGTTGTTATTGTTGTTGTTGTTGTTGTTTTTTACGAACGAAAGTGCACTGACCTGTCGGATCCGGAACGAAGAATAAACAATTGGAGGAAACAATTCCACAAAGAGAGCGAAAGGAAATCCATCGGACAAAAGAAAACATAGCGAGGTAAGAAATAATAAAATAAAAGTAAAATAAACACCAAAAAACAGTTCATTGTTCTTATTTAGCATGGCAAACGCGAGCTTCCCAGACTCTTTGTGAACCGTATCATGCTCACCCAGTCCCGCATGCTCATTTTGGTGTTAGTACTGATTAGATTACCTTTTTACTGCACTGTAATATTTATCGGCCATTTCATTTTCAGGCTCCAGATTTATCAAACAGCTTTTGCTAAAAAGTGTCAATATTTCCGAATTGTTTGCCCATCCGAAGGGAATCGACTCGACATAGTTAGATATAATCATTATAATGATCCGGGCCTAGGGGCCGCCGCCGCCTAGACTGAAGATGAAGTGAGAGACGTAAAATTAAAATTCAGCCTTTCAAATTTCAGTTTCACTTTCAAGTTTCACTTTTTAATTTTAGTTTCAGTTTTCACTTCATTTTTCAGGTAAGAAATACATTCTCTGGTACAATTTAATCATGTCTTATGAAAATGCATTGCTTTAGCCTTTACGTCAGAACATTTAGTGTAGAATAAATGAATGTTAAATCAAATTAAATCAATGTCTCTACGACTACGTCTACAATCACTAGTTTAATTGTTTTGTGTGTGTTCCTAATCCTAGTGTACTGTGTTTGGTTGTGCGCGCATGAAGGAACATGCGGAGCGGAGGCTGCCAGAACTCTGGGCGGTAAAGTGTAAATTCCCTGAGTTACAGACCCAGTGTTTATTCATCTTCCCATTTCAATTTTCAAATAAAGAAAGAATGAAAACGTTGTAAAGTTCAGGGCAGACAGGCATTTCTAAATTAGATCGATGTGTGTGTGTGTGTGTGTGTATACATTTATATACATGTGTGTGTTTATTATTGTGTGGAGTGTGCCTCGGCCTCGTGAGTTTGTGTGTTTGCAGTAAGCGGTAAGCCCCTGCCATGCCTTGTGACTTGCAGAAGTGCATTTTCTACCGAATGATATACACTGGGCCCAAAAAGAAACTTATAATTTTGCACATGGTAATATCTTGAAAATCTGTCCATACGGGTACCTTACTGACAGAACTACGGGCGTAGACATGTCATTGATACCCATTCAACTGGGGGGGATGATCTATTCATCCATCCCCCCCAGTTGAATAGGTATTACGTAACTCGCTACGCCCATGGACAGAACTGAAAATGCACTGTTTAAGGCAGGTGAGGAAGTCAAAACAAATTGAAATGAAGGTAATGTCAGTTACCCAAACACATACATCAATAGTGAGTTTGTCCACCAAGTGATTGGAAGCATTCAGTGCATCTGCTTTGCATGCTGTCCACCAGGTTTCTGATACAGGCTTGGGGGACATTGTTCAACTCTTCCTGTAGAGCTGCTCTTAGTGTGTGCATTAACAGGCGGAGTGTCCCTTTCTGTGACATGTGGTCCCGGAAGCTCTTCCATGTCAGTGCTTTTTGCTGTTGTGTCAGTTGGGCAACTGCTTGGTTACTAACATGTGTTTAGAAGAGACGATTAAAGTAACCCTGTGTGTCATTTTGGTTCATTTTGATGGACAGGATTTTAAGATTATGACCATGTGAAAAATTATAAGTTTCTTTTTGGGCCCAGTGTATATACTGTAGATTAGAAAAAAAACATGCTTTTTCTTGACACATCTCCGCCACTGCCCGACCTCAAAAATATTGTTTGGGTGATATTCCAAATCAAATTTGCACTGCATTTATTACTTTTTGACATCATTAATGAAGTTATTATTTTAAATTTCTATTTCTCTTTTGATTGTCAAATGTTCCATAAGTGCATTTGAGAAATTGCATTGCCTAACCTGATTCTAATTGAAGTTTCTTGAAAAGAAATTATTATGCGCGCAAAGTGCGCAGCAAAAACAAGATTTGCAGTGTTTTTAAAAAGTAAGAACAGCCTTTTTTATGATTAATTCTGATTACTGATAGTTATATTATTTAAAAAAAAAAAAAAAAAAAAAAAACACACCAACAAAACACAAAAAACAAACAAACAAAAGTTGATGCTTCTAAAGCCTTCCTGGCAGTTAAAGCCCCATATAGACCAGGGGTGGGGAGTTAATTGCATTTTTGACTTGACATTGTGCTATCTGAAATTCAGAATTGATATAATCTATTCAACCAACTAAGAAATTTTCATTCCCTTTTATCCCCATGTATTTTTCAGATGAGATGATCACAAGCTGCATTTCAGACAACAGAATGTGACCTGGAGATCTGAGGCTGAGATACAGTACATGGTGATTCCCATCTCTGCATCATGACATTCACGTCTATGGCTGTCTTCTAATTTAACCGACCAGTAGAAGTGGAAATCATGGATAAACATGAGAAAGCAGAACTAAGTGAGGAGGGAAACTGCCAAGATATTGCCTCAGATGATGCAGATGCGTGCATCGCAAATTGTAGAGAACTGCAAACTGGCACAGAATTACAGGCCTGCAGTCCTGGGAACAGTGAAAATATGAACCCTGCGGCCATGAAGATAGAATCAAATGGAGACGGTGTCTTTCAAGTTATTGCTGCGGGTGACGTTACAGATTTCAGTGAAGAGAGTCTAAGTGATACAGAATCACAATCACAGTCACAGGAGAAACTGGAAGACATGAACTTCATTGACATAAAAAAGGAACCGATGGAAAATGAAGCCTATTCTACAGGTGCCGTCGGAACAAACTCTGGAGAGCTTGAAAGTAGCGCAGAATCAGATGACCAGTCACATGATCAACACTCCAGTATGGAAGATGAGGAAATCGACTTAATAGAAAGTGCTAATCAAATACAAGGTAAAGGTATGAACCATTTTCATAATTATATGTTTTCATAAAACATTAGGAAAATGGGAAATTTGCAATTTATTGTTTTTTCTAACTCAATCTTTTTAGAAGGGTTACAACACCAATGTCATACATGTAAGCTGTCTAGTAGCAATGTTTTAATTGGCATAAAAATGCATTTTGACCAATTACATTGTAGAACGTGTGCTTTCATCTTTCTTTGCATTGACTTCCCCTTCTCAGTATGCAAAAAGAAGTAATGTGGGGTTGTCGCTGTGACTTATCCCATAAAATGACAAATGCTGTCTTATTAAATTTGATAGATGTTTTCAACTGTCTTTCCATTGACTTCCTTTTCACAGAATGCACCGAAGAACAGTCTGGGGATGTTGCTGTGACATTTGTGGAGACAGATTTTGATGAAGAGGACGTCAACCAGGAGCTCCATGACACACTGCAGAACCAAGACAGTGATTGGGCCGTGTCGATAGATATAAAGATGGAAGAAGAGGATCAACATGAAGGTAAGACTATAGTGGACGTGGTGTGGCAAGATTGGTAGAGCGTGCGCTCTCCAATGCATGAGATTCTGAGTTCGAACCCAACCCGCTGCCAATGTCCTTCACCAAGACAATTAATCTACTATTGCTGGTCTTGTATAAATGGGGACCCGGAAGGATGGGAATATGGTTCCTTAGCACTGTGTGCACCAAACACTAGCTGGAATACTCCCTAGGGAGTGGAAAATGTGCACTGTGTGTGCAGGAGCGATAGCAGTGTGTTTCCGATGACTGGGGTAATAATAATAGTGCTTGGGGGCTTTATTAAAATTTGCGCTCTATTTATTAAGTACTATTATTATTATAATCTGAGCAATGGATAATGTGTAAGGGGGTGGGGGTACCAAGAGGTGACAGAATGACAAGAACTATTGCATGGTCACGATAAGGGACTCCCTTGACTTTATTCTAATCCATTTGATAACTTTGGGCTGATGCTGATATTCATGGGTTTCTTGGGACCACTCCCAGTGCAAATTCACCTCACAAACACTTGAAATGGACTGGCAACATCTAAATGCCCTCTCCTGGTAGATTTTAAGATCATTCAGGTCAGCTGTTAAGTCACAGAGTGTTTCATTATGAAAAAGAATGGCTCATAGTTAATATTTCATTATATGTATCATTTAAAGGGACAGGTCCACTTTTACAAAACGTCTGAACAGCTTTCAGTTGACGGATGGGGATCAATGTAACACGCAAAAAAAAAATCAGAGCGAACAGCCCTCTAATTTGGATTCTACGAATGAAAAACGAATGCGTCCCTCCATTTAAACTATATATCGGTCAATACAGGAGTTCAACTGATTTAGCATAATATTACAACAATATAGTACTAATTCTCGTAAAGGTATTGTGAAGCCGACATTTGTTAACGTATGTCACGGAAACAGATCTCAAAAAGAAAGAATATATAATTACATGTAGTCAGTTTAAGCGATGTTTGGGTATTTTGCTTGGTAAACGCTCACACATTAGTACTTATGCGCGAGTCACGTAGCTAGCGCGGGTCACGTAGGGGTCATGCATACCGATCTGGCACTCCGTGAAATCTATGTACAAACTTACTCACCGGCCGAAAATACGTATGTACCTAATTAACCGACGTCCCTCAGTTTATTCAGTTTTAGGTCTATAACTCCACGAAAAAGAGATTTCAAGCCTTAATTTTTTCAGGCATGCTATTAAATGACATTTCCTTTCATATAAGACAATAACCTCGCAACTTTTGAATTTTTCGCTGCAAAAGTGGATCTCTCCCTTTAAGAACGAACTTGGCACCAAAATTAAGCTAAAACCAAAATGAATCTTGAGGAGCCCATCAATCGATTCATGTACATGTAGGTCACATACTGTATGCTGATGTAGATATTGGTCACGTATGTCATTATTATGCAAAAATAGCTCGTATCCAAACATCCAAATGTATTTGTTAGACAATGATATCTTAAAAAGGTCAAATGTCAAAGAGTTTATAAGCAGTTTGTTACCCTGTTCCATGCTAGATTTTGCAATCCTCGTAGAGTCAATACAGGATCTACCAGGTTCCCATAGACAATGGGTTAACCAGTGATGCCTTCTATAGACACATTGGCCCGTATTCACAAAGGAGGTTTGTACAAACCCCGGTTCAAGCCGCGGTTTACATCTATGGAATGCCAATTGTAAACTGATGGAGAGAGAATGTGTACCATCAACATAGTTAACAAGTAAGGAATTTACATTCTCTCTCCATCAGTTTACAATTGGCATTCCATAGATGTAAACCAGGGTTTGAACCGGGGTTTGAACCGGGATTTGAACCGGGGTTTGTACAAACCTCCTTTGTGAATACGGGCCTTTGTATGTAGGCAGTGTCAATCAGAGTCACTTCACTCATTTCATCTGCTCAAATTGTGAACTAAGCAAAAAACAGATTTCTACTTGAATTGGTTAGATGGGCTAGGAACTATCACTGGACTTTTCGGTTGCATACTGTTCTCTAATGGATATGTGACACATCAGAATTACACTCTGCCATCATATTCACCCATTCTTCGGTCACCCGTCTTAGTCGACTTACATTTGACCGATTTGGCGTTTGAACTCGACTGAGAGGGTTGACTGTATAATCATGACATCATGTACGTAGCAGTCCACTAGTAAACATTCAGTTAAAGTCTTTCCCGAGCCAATTTGGCACATAAGGTGGCGCCTATCTCAGATACATTAGCCCTAGGCCACACACGTCTACTAAATGTAGCAAAAGCTACAGAAGGGGGCCAGTCCTCTGGTAGTTCGTATGATTTACTTTCCCTTCTCCATTGCGCCTTGCTAGAAGGCAGAAGGTACCATTTTATAGTCTTTGGTATGACCCTGACTGGGTTCGAACCCGGGACCTCCAGTACATGAGGCAGACACTCTAACCACTAAGCCACCATGATCGGTACTAGTAAACATGACAATCAAAAAGTCCCTAACAATGAATGGTTCTTGACCCTCTGCCAGAATCTTCAATTTCCCTTTTTTCGCCTCCTTTTGTTACAGGCAACACCTTTCTGAAGTTCGATGGTTCCGGAGACCGCGCCAAAGATGCCCAGAATATTGCAGAAGGTTACACTCTCATCGATGAGGACCAAATGATCGCTTCTGGAAGTAGTACGGGGGAGCAACCTAGCATTCCGAGCACTGGTATAAACTGTGAATCACCTGAAGAAGGCCGTGATTGTCCAAACATGGACCACGAATCTGGGGCCATTGGAGTAATGACTCATTCTAGTGGGAATATATTTGCACAAGGTTTGGTTTCAGAAGCAAGGAAGGACAGTGAGCCTAATGGGAAGAAGAAAAAGAAGAAAAAGAAAAAGAAGAAGAAAAGGAAACACACTGATATGAAAATTCATACATCTAAGTTGTGTTCAAAAACATTTAAGGTAAAGAAAGTAGTTGAAAGTGATACAAGGACACATCTGCCTACTGAAGAAAAACCTCACTTGTGTAATTTGTGTTCAAAATCATTCAAGCAGAAGCGTTCCCTTGCTGCGCATATGATGCAGCACACTGGCGAAAGACCTCACGTCTGTGAAGTGTGTTCAACAGCATTTAGTCGGAAGTATTCCCTTACTGTGCACATGATGAAACACACTGGCGAAAGACCCCATGTCTGTGAATTGTGTTTCAAAGCATTCAAGCAAAAGGGGGATCTAACAAAACACCTGAGGACACATACTGGCGAAAGACCCCATGCCTGTGACTTGTGTTCAAAAACGTTTAATGAGAAGCATGCCCTTACTCTGCACATGATGCATCATACTGGTGAAAGACCCCACAAATGTGAGTCGTGTTCGAAAGCATTCAGGCGTAAGCTGGACCTTGAAATTCACGTGAGGATACATACTGGTGAAAGACCTCACGCCTGCGATTTCTGTTCGAAAACATTCATTCAGAAGTATTCCCTCACTATGCACATGATGCAACATACCGGTGAAAGACCCCATGTGTGTGACTTGTGTCCAAATGCATTTAAGCAGAGGGGAGACCTTGAAAAACATAGGAGGACACATACTGGTGAAAGACCTCACGCCTGTGAGGTGTGTTCGAGAGCGTTCAACCAAAAGCAGGACCTAAAAGCACACATGAGGTCGCACACTGGCGAAAGACCTTATGTCTGCGAGGTGTGTTCAAAAGCATTCACCCGGAAGCATTCCCTGAAAAAGCACATGGTGCATCATAAGTGGGAAAACCTCGTGCCTGCAACTTGTGTTCAAAAGCATCCAGGAAGGAATGAGACCTTAGAGAGCACATGAGGACACATACAGCTAAAATAATTTTTTAAAAACATAGGAGGACACATACTGGTGAAAGACCTCATATATATCTGCGAGGTGTGTTCAAAAGCATTCAGCCAGAATCATTTCCTTACCTTGTACATGATTTACAAGCTGTAAAGAACATTTATGCCTGTAACTTGTCTTCAACAACAATCAAGCGGAAATGGGACCTTAGAGTACACATGAGGACCCACACTGGCAAAAATCCTTATATATGTTGACTTGTGTAAGCAATTAGCCAACAGTTCCCTTACTATGTACTTGATTTACAAGCTGTACAAAATATTATGCCTGAAACTTATCTTCAAAAGCAATCAAGCAGAAATTAGACCTTAAAGGTATGGTGAAATCCCGGCTTTGATTCAGGTTTATAGCTTTAAATATGTGCCTATATTGATATACCACACTCTTTTTTTCAAAGAAATCCTTAAGTTGGGCAAAAAAGGTAAATTTCATACAACTTTTTTGCTTGTTTTCGCATCAGCGTTCCATGCTGCTAAAAAAGTTGTTTATAGCGGAGCGGGAATGTGCACCCGGATCATGACATCACAAGCAGACCGCAACACGGAGGAACGTGCATGGTTTACATGCAGAGCCTATGACTTGCTAGTAAAACAAACTCGTTTTTGTTTGTAAATTGAAGCTTTACTGAAAATTCCTAAAAAATGAATTATAGCAGCTTGCAGCAACACATCCGAGTGTAGATCGTCCATGATATAAACTTTAACAAATGTTTGCAAATATTGAAATAAATTGAAATAATATCTCTCTGTCAACGTGAGTTATGCACTCAGCGTGTACGTCTATGACCGAGCTATACTGCGATTGCCAGCATGTGACGTCACAAAGATGACGACATTTTTCTTTGCCCGGACTCAATTTTTTTACGGGGATTACTAAAGTGAATTTAAAAGTTGATTTTTTTATTTTACTGGGTTTTCCGACACGGAAAATATGTTTTTATTAGTAATCTTCATGAAAATCTACCTTAGATAAAAATAGATACAGTAAAACACAATTTTTAGGTAGTTTTCTTGTCAGCCAACCTTTAAAGAACACATGAGGACCCACACTGGCGAAAATCCTTTTGTTTAAAGGCAATTAGCCGGAACTGTTCCCTCATGTACAAGATGTACATGCCTGTTACTATAGTGTTCAAAAGCATTCAATACAAGAAGCAGCTTTAATGAACACTTGAATACACACTCTAATGAAAGACCACATGCTTGCGACTTGTGTTCAAAATTATATGAGGGAAAGCAGGGTCTTAAGCCCAGCGCAGACAGAGCCGACTCGACCCGATCCGACTGGTTTTTCAGCCTGATTAACTCAGTATGTGCTGCCTCAGGACTCCGGTTTTTCCAGTCAAGTGCCAGTCGAAGGTCATTCGAGGCCGATTCAACATGTTGGATCGGCTCCAACTGAGTGAAACTGACTCTAGCCTGACTGAAAACCAGTGGGATCGGGTCGAGTCGGCTCTGTCTGCGCCGGGCTTTAGAGGACACAAAAGACAAAACATACTTCTGAATTCTGAAATAGGTAAATGTGTGTGACTTGTGTTCAGAAGCTTTAAGGGCAAAGAATGCATTCATATGAAGACCCATTGATGTATTCAAGCCTCCACACTAACTTCTTTCTGCACTGGCCCGTTCGGGCAAGTAAAATCATAAAATTTGACATTTTACTTGCCCCAATATAAAATTAACTTGCCCTCTTATTACTAAATAAGATTTACACTTATGAAATTAGATTGTTCTCTCGTAGCTGAACAATTATTCAGTTGCCCGATCGTGCAAGCAAACTAGACAATTTATTAATTTTTACTGCCCCAGGTAAGCAGGCAAGTTCTAGTGTCGAGCCCTGATGTATTGATGTAAGACCCCATTGCATGTGACCCATGCATGAAGAAATGTGCGAGAACTGAGTTATCCCGGTTCCTGTGAGACGTGTTAAATGATGGGAGCAGACATTACCGGTTCCAAAATATTTATTTATTTATTTATTTATTTACTTTGGTATACATTTCAAACTGATCAGCAGCAGTGCTGAAAGGATCTGTGTACATTGAACATCAAAACATACATGGTATAAATAATACAATATAGCAATTGTTACATTCGAATTTGAATGAATTGGAACATTAATGTTAAGTACAACATTTACAAAAGTAAATCACTATTAAATAAACAAAGCTACACTACACAAAGAACAAATCAAATCATTGTGCATAATTGCTAATCAACCACATTTACAACAATGAATTGTATACAGTCATTATAAGTGATATAAGTGATATAAAGTAATTCATAATTAAAACTGTTCTAAGTTATTAATCACCAAGCAATTAATTCATTATAATATATTTATCATTTATACCTATCAGCTGAATTCCTATTGTGGTTTTTAATGAAAATATTACTCAAGAGCAAATATTAAATTTAGAACAAATTCTAAAGAGAGTCCTCAGAATAATATTGGGAGGTGACTATATAACATAGAACAAATAAATGGCTTTGTCGACAAAGAATCATGTTTGAATTTAAATTGACCTAATATTTCATTACAAGTTGAGTACAGTAATGTTAGTGGATTCCCTGGTGAATTATTCAAACAAATATGAAATATTGATCACACTCCGACCAGATTTTCACTTCTCTTAGCTAGGGCTGAGTCAAACCGGATATATTGATATTCGGATATGAGCCAAGTAAAAACGGACGGATACAAAATAAAAAATAAATTGTTTTGTTTTTGGTTTGTGAAGGTTGGCATCTCTGCCCTAGAGCTGGACCCCGCTCACATGAGAGTAAGATTTTCATTTTCAAATTTAGACAGGTATGCGGTCAAGATGAAAGCCTTTGGATATCTCATCATTGATTCTTCTGAATTTGGCTCATAAACTACCAATAGTCTGTAAATGAATCCTCTTACTATTTGTTTCTTTTGTTCATCAAAGTCATGTTCCTGATCCTGTTCAATTGGAATCGGCAGGACAGTGAGATGTTAGTCTACAAACCGCTGTCAAGATGAAAGCCTTCAGATATCTCATCATTGATTCTTCTGGCTCATAAACTACCACTAATCTATTCATTAATCCTCTTTATACCGTTTGTTTATTTGTTTAGTTTATAATTTGTGATATATTTAAAATACCTTAACTTTAGCAATAGTTTAGCAGGGTTCAACGTGCCATTTTTCTGACCATATCTATAGAATGGGGGACATTTAAAAAATATTTTTTATACCCGTCTCTGAGAATTTGAATTTGGTATCCAACCTTCATGGTCGGATACCGAATGGCTATCCGTTTGGACTCGGCCCTACTCTTATAGCCTATATCAATGATCAATTGCATATATGATGACACACGCGTTGTGTAGCGCCATCTTGTGTCCACTCGAAGCACAACCGTATTGCGTTGTGTATGCAGTGCAGCGCGCGCTTGTATGCACGCTATACCCCGGTTTAAACAAAATGGCGGATATTCGTTTGGTACCCCAGGGTACCATTTATGTCATCATATTGTGCATGCATGCTGCAGGACCAGGGAACTTAAACAGTAATCAAGGGAACTTAAACAGTAATCAAGCCATTGCATGGCCAAGTAATGAGCAAAAATGCAAAGTGATATTCAATAACTCACTGCACTCACTTTGTACACAGAAGAAAAACTCGCCCGGAGTTTTTCTTATCTGAATACTTCGATCGTACATATCTTTGTAACGAAAGGGAAATTTGAAAAACCGAAACCTGTCCCGTGATTTTGTTGTTAATACGAATACAACAAGGTACATTTATGAGGGAACCGCTAGAATGAAAAATTTATTTTGAGGATTTGGACAATGTTACTAAGTCCCTTTAAGTAAATAGAAGTGACAATGCCAATACAATGGTCAGGAAAACATCAATGGTTCTTCGCACATGTGGTATCTCGCCCAGTCTATAAACTAATTTCATATATGGCCATTTCATCAATATGCAGTTATGAAGTAAATAGGTTGAACAGGAAGACCTTTTTTTATTGCCAAGTAAGATAAAAACAGTAAATCATCCAAATTATCATAGTTTGATCTTTCAATGAATTTGATTGATAAGCACTGCCAGCTAGTTGTGATTTGTACATAAAATCTTTGGAAAAATTATATTTTCTTATTTGCCGTTTCATTTGCTGACAATGATATGAACTCGATAAGTTCAGAATTAGTTTAAAGAGTAAGCAAAAAAATTATTTAAACAATTCAAATGTGAAATAATGTATGTGAATTTTCATGTAAAACAAGGATGCATGTATATACTTGTCGAATGAAAAGACGTGAAGCTCAGATTATGTAGCAAAGAAGTGGAAAACATGTATTAATTTTTTGTTGGGGATCTGGATTATGATATGGAGGCTTATGATGCAAGATATTATAGGCAAAACGGCAACTTGGCATTGATTTGAACAGCCCAGATCCAGATGTGCATGTAGCAAATTTACCCATGCTACTTACAGAGACTTCTAGACTGCTATATTAGGGTGGATGAACTGTTATTTGTCTTAGTATTATGTAATAATTTTGTCATTTCCTGTATATTATTCACATGTTAACTTATTGAATATAAAATTTGCTCATTTGTAATATCCCGTTCATTTTCTATTAAAAATTGCATTATATTATCATTCAGGAACACTTTTTCTTCCTTTCCGTTTAACTTTGTAAAAAATAATATTTAATCACCGATTGTTTCAAATCCATGGCATATACTTTGCCCACAATTGTCGCTGTATGACACGTTCATGCTTTAAAAATGTGACAATTACTCAGTATCACCAGTGACCACTCTGCATTTTAGAAGTTTTTACTGGCAAATACTGGCACATTTTTCTTTAAAAGTTTCACATGTCTTGTGCCATATTTCTACCAGATTGTTTTCCATTGCAGTGATGTGTGTATTCGTGTGAGTATGTGTTTGTGTGTCAGTGAGAACTTATGTTCCTGCATGTGTGTATTTGTTTGTGCGTGCGTGTTTGTGCATTTCCAATTTTGCGTGGGTGTGCGTCACGGTGAGTACTGCGTGTGGGCTTGTGTGGTTCTAGGACGATGAGCCAGTAACAATGACCTTCACTTAAACAGCACATGCACTCAAAAAGTGGCACGTCACTCAAACAATGGCATTCACTACAACAATGCAACTCACTTAAACAATGGTTTTCGCTCAAACATTGGCATTCACTCAAACAATGGCATTCATTCAAACAGTGGCATTCATTAAAATGGTGGAATTCATAAAAAAACAGTGGTACAGGGAAACCCCGTTATAATGAGCTCGCTTATAATGAGGTACCGTTTTTAACGAGGAGAATCCTTTGGTCCTGATTGTTCCAATGGCATAATGCTCGGTCATAGCGAGATTCGGGTTATAACGAGGTAAAATCGATACTCCCGACTACCTCGTTATAACGGGGTTTCCCTGTATTTGATAATTTAAAAAGAGGCATTCATGTGAACCGTGGCATAAACCTAAAAAGTGGCATCCACTCAAACAGTGTCATTCACTCAAACAGAGGCATTCACAAATGGTGGCATTCACTCAAACAGTGCCAGTCAATCAAACTGGCATTCACTCAAACAGGCATTCACTCAAACGGTGGCATTCATTCAAACAATGGTTAAGCTTAATTGTAATAATAACAAAACAAGACTCATAATTATATGTGTTTCATGAGCACATTTAATTAGAGTAAAATATGAATAAACCCTTATCTATTTGGGACATTCATAGTAACATGGGACATTCATAGTAACATAGAACGTCAATATACATGGTAGAAATAAAGCACTAATGAATAAAAGCAAAATGTACATGTGATTGAGAACGTGATGCTGAATTCACTTGAATAACACTACAGTCTTGATGCACTATTTTGCCGCAGCAACTTTACATTCATAACATGAATTCCACAGTTGTATGTTGTACGTATCAATGAATCCCATGCAGGTTTTGGTTACTAAAGTTAAGTTTGACCAATACTCAACTATCCCTTTAAGTCCATAACAATTGGATTCAAAGAAATTGTGAAATATGAGAAGAAAAAACCCATCCGACAGAGCATTCAGCCCTGGAAACATTGAGTCAAGATAATTGTGCTTCAAGATAATAGTTAAAGGTGCACCTGCAAGGTGTCAGATATTGCCCAAAATGACATTTGAGACTTCAATCCTATACCCAAATCATTGCAAGATATATCCGAATGATGTGTGAAAGATTCATTGAAAAAGAACACTGCTTTCTTTGTTAAAAAAGCGAAAATTTGGGTAAGCTTTTGCAACTAATTACAGTATAACGTGTATGACGTTTATGACTGTTCATTAACGCTCTTGAACTGAATGATTATCAATGATAGATATTGTCATACTATAGGGGTATTAATCTAACCCTATTTTTTTAGTCTCTTACAATAAGCCAAACAACACGGTAGAAGAGAAATGTGGAAGCTCAAATCATTTTTTGTGGAGTACTAGACACTTTACAGTTGCACCTTTAACTGCTTTCAGAACAGAACATAACCAGCATGCATGGCCTCATGCTTATGATGAGCCAAACATCTGCGAGTACACTAATTCTAGTCACTCATACGTTTGGAGACAATTAATGGTTTCTGAATGGTTTTCATTGGTCTCCTAACCCTCTACTGTACTGAAGATTGATACACTATAGGTACTTTGAGAAATTCTTGTGTGATCTCTTCTGATACAACTTAATTTGAGTTAAAGTATGTACACAAGCTTTCTAATCTGGCAGATCATTGATCTTTAGCCCTCTCAACACAGAGCTGATTCGACCCGATCAGATTGTTTTTTCAGTCAGGCTAGAGTCGGTTTCACTCAGTCGCAGCAATTCAACATGTTGATTTGGCCTCAAATGATCTCCGACTGGATCTTGGCTGGCAAAACATGAGTTCTGAGGCAACCAACTAAAAAAACAAGTCGGATCGAGTCGAGTTGGCTCTGTGTGCGGAGGGCTCTAGGTTGTATAGCCGAGTCTTAATTTGTAAAATATTTTTCAGTATTGTTCTTGACACACAGGTTGCATTCGTAAGTTTTATTACTTTCACCAAGTATGTGTCGAGCCAAGTTCAGTCAGATGTACCTTCCCGGTGAAAGCTTTTAAACAAAGCTTACATGATGCATTTAAAGGGTCTTTCTTCAGTGTGTGTCATGTGGATTTTAAGTTGTGAATGTGTTATGAATGTTTTTTTGGTTGCATTCAAAGGGTCCCTCCCCAGTGTGTTTTAATGTGATTTGAAGAATTACCTTCTTTGTAAATGCCTTTGAACACATAATGCATTTGTATGATTTTTCCCCAGTATGTGTTCTCTTGTGTCTGTTAAAAGCTGATTTCCGTGCAAATGCATTTAAACACAGGTTGCATTGGTATGGTTTTTCACCAGTGTGTGCTCTCATGTGTCTTTGAAGATCAAATCCTTTTGTGAATGTTTTGGCAGATCTCGTGAGTTTCTGAAGGCCTTGGGGCACATGTTGCATTGGTAAGGTTTTTCACCAGAGTATACTCTCATGTGTCTTGGAAGATCGGATTATCTTAAGAATGCTTTGGCACACAGGTTGCATTTGTAGGGTCATTCTCCAGTGTGTGTTCTCATGTGATGGTTTAGATTTGATTTCTGTGTGAATGCATTTGAACACAGGTTGCATTGGTATGGTTTTTCACCAGTGTGTGTTCTCATGTGTCTTTGAAGATCCCCTGAGGTTCTGAAGGCCTTGGGGCACATGTTGCATTGGTAAGGTTTTTCACCAGAGTATACTCTCATGTGTCTTGGAAGATCGGATTATCTTAAGAATGCTTTGGCACACAGGTTGCATTTGTAGGGTCATTCTCCAGTGTGTGTTCTCATGTGTTGGTTTAGATTTGATTTCTGTGTGAATGCATTTGAACACAGGTTGCATTGGTAAGGTTTTTCACCAGTGTGTGTTCTCATGTGTCTTTGAAGATCCCCTGAGGTTCTGAAGGCCTTGGGGCACATGTTGCATTGGTAAGGTTTTTCACCAGTGTGTACTTTCATGTGTCTTGGGAGATCGGATTCTCTTAAGAATGCTTTAGCACACAGGTTGCATTTATAGGGTCTTTCTCCAGTGTGTGTCCTAATGTGTTGCTGTAGAATGGACTTCCGTGCAAATGCATTTGAACACAGGTTGCATTGGAAAGGTTTTTCACCAGTGTGTGTTCTCATGTGTCTTTGAAGATCCCCTGAGGTTCTGAAGGCCTTGGGGCACATGTTGCATTGGTAAGGTTTTTCACCAGAGTATACTCTCATGTGTCTTGGAAGATCGGATTATCTTAAGAATGCTTTGGCACACAGGTTGCATTTGTAGGGTCATTCTCCAGTGTGTGTTCTCATGTGTTGGTTTAGATTTGATTTCTGTGTGAATGCATTTGAACACAGGTTGCATTGGTAAGGTTTTTCACCAGTGTGTGTTCTCATGTGTCTTTGAAGATCCCCTGAGGTTCTGAAGGCCTTGGGGCACATGTTGCATTGGTAAGGTTTTTCACCAGAGTATACTCTCATGTGTCTTGGAAGATCGGATTATCTTAAGAATGCTTTGGCACACAGGTTGCATTTGTAGGGTCATTCTCCAGTGTGTGTTCTCATGTGTTGGTTTAGATTTGATTTCTGTGTGAATGCATTTGAACACAGGTTGCATTGGAAAGGTTTTTCACCAGTGTGTGTTCTCATGTGTATGATAAGATGGGATTTCAATGGATACGCATTTGAACACAGGTTGCATTTGTATGGTTTTTCACCAGTGTGTGTTCTCATGTGTCTTTGAAGATCCAATTTTCTTGAGAATGCTTTGGCACACATGCTACATTTGTACGGTCTTTCTCCGGTGTGTGATCTAATATGTGATTTAAGATCCCCTGAGGTTGTGAAGGCCTTGGGGCACATGTTGCATTGGTAAGGTTTTTCTCCAGTGTGTACTCTCATGTGTCTTGGAAGATCTGATTCTCTTGCGAATGCTTTGGCACACACGTTACATTTATAGGGTTTTTCCCCAGTGTGTGTTTTAATGTGTCTTTGAAGAGCTGATTTCCATCCGAAAGTCTTGAAACACATGTTGCATTTGTATGGGTTTTTTTCAGTGTGTATTCCCATGTGTACTTTAAGATCTGATCCTCTAGCGAATGCTTTGGCACACACACTACATGTGTAGGGTCTTTCTCCAGTGTGTACTAATCTTATGTGTGATTGAAGAGTCCCTGATTCCCCGAAGGCCTTGGGGCACATGTGGCATTTGTATGGTTTTTCACCAGTGTGTGTTCTCATGTGTCTTGGAATATCCGATTCTCTTGCAAATGCTTTTGCACACACGCTACATTTGTAGGGTCTTTCTCCAGTGTGTGTTTTAATGTGTTTTTTTAGAACTGATTTCTGTCCAAATTCCTTGAAACACATGTTACATTGGTATGTTTTTTCACCAGTGTGTGTTTTCATGTGTCTTGAGAGATGTGATTTGTTTGTGAATGCTTTAGCACACATGTTGCATTCATAGGGTCTTTCTCCAGTGTGTGTCCTCATGTGTGTTTCTACTAGTGCAGATTTACATTCATTTATGTTACTCCTGTGACCATTATGAGACTCGTGACATTCTCTACCTGTATCCTCAGTCACACCGCTACATGAAGGACCCATTCTTTTCGCAGCTAGATATTGTGCACCATCTCCTCTTACGATGGCAGAGTTGGAAATGTTAACGCTCTCCTCACCTTCTTCTGAAGATCCGCAAATCATCCCTGAAAAAAGGAATATAAATGTATGTATTCAAATTCAGAAGATGTCAACACTAATTGATAATAAGCTTTCTCTTTGTTTTTCTGAGATGGAACTTTTTATTAAAAATATGAATTCGACAACTACCTGAGTAGGTTGCTGATTGCCAAGATGTGAACACCACTTCTTATTGTAATTGAATATGCTGTTAATAGCAAGTATTTTATTTGTCTAGATTTGCTTTATTAAGTACTTTTATGCTGATCTCCCAGAGCTTGTTTCACTCACATAACATGTTACACACCCACAATAGACCAGTTCGTAGATAGCATATGGGACCCGGATATGGGTCATTTGACCCCTTGACCATTGAATTCTACAATCATGGGTAGGATATAAAGCTTTTACTCTGTGCAGTCATGTTCAGAGTGGCAGATGGTTGTCATGGGATATCCTTTGTTACTTTCATGAGAACAATTGTGACCTTACACCACAAAACGACCGTTATGTCGCTGTGGTAGTTTCTCTTTTATTAGCTAAAATAGTCAAATTTTGTTCAAAATATGAGATTTAGGATTTGGTATTTCCTGAATAAGCATATTTTAATCTAGCTTCTGTAACATTTTTAGTGTCGGAAATCATGTTTAAATATTATGTTTTCATCTAATAAATGTGATCTTATTACAGCGCTTCAATGGAAACTGATCTTTTAAATGGCCCGTATCTCCCTTATTTTAAAAATGCTTCAGCCATATTCCAAATCTTTGGTGTTCATTTTGAGAGGGTTTGCCGAGTCCAAATATGACAAATGATATAGCATTTTAAAGGTAATGACTTCTATTTTAATGTTTTATGAAAAGCAGCACAATTAGTTTTCCCGACTTATTGGTCGTTTTGTGGTGTAAGGTCACAATTGATCAACCTAGGAATTTCCAATCGATGTACTCAAGAATAACAAGTAAAGAACCTTATCCAGTCCTTTCAATTCGATGAATGCCGCATTGGTACGATTGACCTTTGTATTGCGCATGCGCAGATTGTAACTACGAACTGGCTTATTCAGCACTCTCTAAGGAGTACTCCAGCAGTGCTACTTTCAGTGCACTCAGAATGCTTTTATGTACCCTCATTCATGCCAAGTACCAATTTATACACCTGGGGGGAGAGCAGCAATGCGGGATTGGTGGCTTGCTATTAAAAGGGCACAAATGCTGGGGCATTGATAGGATTCAAACATGGTTTGCGTGGTTTGAAGTCCGATTCTGCCCTAAAGATTGATACACCATCTATAGAGATGAAACAATGAGGGCTCAGATATGTGTTTGTATGGAAATTTCACCCTAAAATTATAATTTGCAAACAAATCTAGGAACAGGGGCTCTACGTGATTTAGCGGCTCTTTTTTCCCATACTGGGGCAAAATCGCCCTAAGCCCCTGTGTATTTTTCCCTTAGTGAAGGCCTTTAAACACGGGTTGCATGTGTGAGATCTTTCCCCAGTTCGTGCAGACTTGTCCCAGGACGAAATTCCAGTTAAAATTCTAATTGGTACCCATTGAAACTGAATTCATTGGGTACCCATTGGCATTGGTTTCAATGGGTACCCATTGCATTCAATTGGTACCCATTGATTTGAATTTGCCAAATTGTTTCTTTTTCCATATATGCATGCTCTTTGATTACCAATCGATTTCAATTGGTAATTCTTTGATTACGAATCGATTTCAATTGGTAATTCTTTGATTACCAATCGATTTCAATTGGTAATTCTTTGATTACCAATCGATTTCAATTGGTGATTTAGTCAATGGGAATTTCACCCTGGGGTTATTGATAGTCAGATGATCCTTCTTGGTGAATATATCAAACAAAGGTCTTTCCATGTCCATGAGATGACGAGTTGTCATGTGTCTTTTGTATTAGTTTCTATAGCGAAAGCCTTGGAACCCTTGTTGGACTTGTGTTGTTTTTCCCCAGTATAGGTTCTATTGTGCTTTTGTAGAACTGATTTCCATATGTATATTAAAGAGCTGATTTTGGTGCAAAAGGCATTTGAACACGGGTTGCATTTAAAGGTTTTTCACCAGTATGTGTTCTCATGTGTTTCTTAAGAGATGATTTCTGTGCGAATGCATTTGAACACAGGTTGCATTGGTAAGGTTTTTGACCAGTGTGTGTACTCATGTGTCTTTTCAGAGCTGATTTCATTGCAAATGCATTTGAACACAGGTTGCATTTGTAAGGTCTTTCATCAGTGTGTGTTCTCATGTGTTTCTTAAGATTTGATTCCAATGCAAAAGCATTTGAACACATGTTGCATTGGTAAGGTTTTTCACCAGTGTGTGTTCTCATGTGTCTTTGAAGATCCAATTTTCTTGGGAATGCCTTGGCACACATGCTACATTTGTAAGGTTTTCCTGCAGTGTGTGATCTAATATGTGATTGAAGATACCGTGAGTTTCTGAAGGCCTCGGAGCACATGTTGCATTGGTAAAGTTTTTCTCCAGTGTGTACTTTCATGTGTCTTGGAAGATCGGATTCTCTTGAGAATGCTTTAGCACACAGCTTGCATTTATAGGGTTTTTCTCCAGTGTGTGTTCTCATGTGTGTCTTAAGAGATGATTTCTGTGTGAATGCATTTGAACACAGGTTGCATTGGTAAGGTTTTTCACCAGTGTGTGTTCTCATGTGTGTTAGAAGAGATGATTTCAGTGGGAATGCATTTGAACACAGGTTGCATTTGTAAGGTCTTTCATCAGTGTGTGTTCTCATGTGTTTCTTAAGATTTGATTCCAATGCAAAAGCATTTGAACACATGTTGCATTGGTAAGGTTTTTCACCAGTGTGTGTTCTCATGTGTCTGTTACGAGCTGATTTCTGTCTGAATACATTTGAACACAGGATGCATTGGTAAGGTTTTTCACCAGTGTGTGTTCTCATGTGTCTTTGAAGATCTATTTTGAATGAGAATGCTTTGGCACACACACTACATTTGTAAGGTCTATCTCCAGTGTGTAATCTAATATGTGCTTGAAGATTCCCTGATCCCCCGAAGGCCTTGGGGCACATTTGGCATTTGTATGGTTTTTCACCAGTGTGTGTTCTCATGTGCCTTGTAATATCTGATTCTCTTGCAAATGCTTTAGCACACAGGTAGCATAAATAGGGTTTTTCACCAGTGTGTGTTCTCAAGTGTGTCTGAAGAGATAATTTCTGTCTGAATGCATTTGAACACAGGTTGCATTGGTAAGGTTTTTCTCCAGTGTGTACTTTCATGTGTCTTTGAAGATCGGATTCTGTTGAGAATGCTTTAGCACACAGCTTGCATTTATAGGGTTTTTCTCCAGTGTGTGTTCTCATGTGTTGGTTTAGATTTGATTTCTGTGTGAATGTATTTGAACACAGGTTGCATTGGTAAGGTTTTTCACCAGTGTGTGTTCTCATGTGTCTTTGAAGATCCCCTGAGGTTCTGAAGGCCTTGGGGCACATGTTGCATTGGTAAGGTTTTTCACCAGTGTGTACTTTCATGTGTCTTGGGAGATCGGATTCTCTTAAGAATGCTTTAGCACACAGGTTGCATTTATAGGGTCTTTCTCCAGTGTGTGTCCTAATGTGCTGCTGTAGAATGGACTTCCGTGCAAATGCATTTGAACACAGGTTGCATTGGAAAGGTTTTTCACCAGTGTGTGTTCTCATGTGTATGATAAGATGGGATTTCAATGGATACGCATTTGAACACAGGTTGCATTTGTATGGTTTTTCACCAGTGTGTGTTCTCATGTGTCTTTGAAGATCCAATTTTCTTGAGAATGCTTTGGCACACATGCTACATTTGTACGGTCTTTCTCCGGTGTGTGATCTAATATGTGATTTAAGATCCCCTGAGGTTGTGAAGGCCTTGGGGCACATGTTGCATTGGTAAGGTTTTTCTCCAGTGTGTACTCTCATGTGTCTTGGAAGATCTGATTCTCTTGCGAATGCTTTGGCACACACGTTACATTTATAGGGTTTTTCCCCAGTGTGTGTTTTAATGTGTCTTTGAAGAGCTGATTTCCATCCGAATGTCTTGAAACACATGTTGCATTTGTATGGGTTTTTTTCAGTGTGTATTCCCATGTGTACTTTAAGATCTGATCCTCTAGCGAATGCTTTGGCACACACACTACATGTGTAGGGTCTTTCTCCAGTGTGTACTAATCTTATGTGTGATTGAAGAGTCCCTGATTCCCCGAAGGCCTTGGGGCACATGTGGCATTTGTATGGTTTTTCACCAGTGTGTGTTCTCATGTGTCTTGGAATATCCGATTCTCTTGCAAATGCTTTTGCACACACGCTACATTTGTAGGGTCTTTCTCCAGTGTGTGTTTTAATGTGTTTTTTTAGAACTGATTTCTGTCCAAATTCCTTGAAACACATGTTACATTGGTATGTTTTTTCACCAGTGTGTGTTTTCATGTGTCTTGAGAGATGTGATTTGTTTGTGAATGCTTTAGCACACATGTTGCATTCATAGGGTCTTTCTCCAGTGTGTGTCCTCATGTGTGTTTCTACTAGTGCAGATTTACATTCATTTATGTTACTCCTGTGACCATTATGAGACTCGTGACATTCTCTACCTGTATCCTCAGTCACACCGCTACATGAAGGACCCATTCTTTTCGCAGCTAGATATTGTGCACCATCTCCTCTTACGATGGCAGAGTTGGAAATGTTAACGCTCTCCTCACCTTCTTCTGAAGATCCGCAAATCATCCCTGAAAAAAGGAATATAAATGTATGTATTCAAATTCAGAAGATGTCAACACTAATTGATAATAAGCTTTCTCTTTGTTTTTCTGAGATGGAACTTTTTATTAAAAATATGAATTCGACAACTACCTGAGTAGGTTGCTGATTGCCAAGATGTGAACACCACTTCTTATTGTAATTGAATATGCTGTTAATAGCAAGTATTTTATTTGTCTAGATTTGCTTTATTAAGTACTTTTATGCTGATCTCCCAGAGCTTGTTTCACTCACATAACATGTTACACACCCACAATAGACCAGTTCGTAGATAGCATATGGGACCCGGATATGGGTCATTTGACCCCTTGACCATTGAATTCTACAATCATGGGTAGGATATAAAGCTTTTACTCTGTGCAGTCATGTTCAGAGTGGCAGATGGTTGTCACGGGATATCCTTTGTTACTTTCATGAGAACAATTGATCAACCTAGGAATTTCCAATCGATGTACTCAGAATAACAAGTAAAGAACCTTATCCAGTCCTTTCAATTCGATGAATGCCGCATTGGTACGATTGACCTTTGTATTGCGCATGCGCAGATTGTAACTACGAACTGGCTTATTCAGCACTCTCTAAGGAGTACTCCAGCAGTGCTACTTTCAGTGCACTCAGAATGCTTTTATGTACCCTCATTCATGCCAAGTACCAATTTATACACCTGGGGAGAGAGCAGCAATGCGGGATTGGTGGCTTGCTATTAAGTGCACTAATGCTGGGGCATTGATAGGATTCAAACATGGTTTGCGTGGTTTGAAGTCCGATTCTGCCCTAAAGATTGATACACCATCTATAAAGATGAAACAATGAGGGCTCAGATATGTGTTTGTATGGAAATTTCACCCTAAAATTATAATTTGCAAACAAATCTAGGAACAGGGGCTCTACGTGATTTAGCGGCTCTTTTTTCCCATACTGGGGCAAAATCGCCCTAAGCCCCTGTGTATTTTTCCCTTAGTGAAGGCCTTTAAACACGGGTTGCATGTGTGAGATCTTTCCCCAGTTCGTGCAGACTTGTCCCAGGACGAAATTCCAGTTAAAATTCTAATTGGTACCCATTGAAACTGAATTCATTGGGTACCCATTGGCATTGGTTTCAATTGGTACCCATTGATTTGAATTTGCCAAATTGTTTCTTTTTCCATATATGCATGCTCTTTGATTACCAATCGATTTCAATTGGTAATTCTTTGATTACGAATCGATTTCAATTGGTAATTCTTTGATTACCAATCGATTTCAATTGGTAATTCTTTGATTACCAATCGATTTCAATTGGTGATTTAGTCAATGGGAATTTCACCCTGGGGTTATTGATAGTCAGATGATCCTTCTTGGTGAATATATCAAACAAAGGTCTTTCCATGTCCATGAGATGACGAGTTGTCATGTGTCTTTTGTATTAGTTTCTATAGCGAAAGCCTTGGAACCCTTGTTGGACTTGTGTTGTTTTTCCCCAGTATAGGTTCTATTGTGCTTTTGTAGAACTGATTTCCATATGTATATTAAAGAGCTGATTTTGGTGCAAAAGGCATTTGAACACAGGTTGCATTTAAAGGTTTTTCACCAGTATGTGTTCTCATGTGTTTCTTAAGAGATGATTTCTGTGCGAATGCATTTGAACACAGGTTGCATTGGTAAGGTTTTTGACCAGTGTGTGTACTCATGTGTCTTTTAAGAGCTGATTTCATTGCAAATGCATTTGAACACAGGTTGCATTTGTAAGGTCTTTCATCAGTGTGTGTTCTCATGTGTTTCTTAAGATTTGATTCCAATGCAAAAGCATTTGAACACATGTTGCATTGGTAAGGTTTTTCACCAGTGTGTGTTCTCATGTGTCTTTGAAGATCCAATTTTCTTGGGAATGCCTTGGCACACATGCTACATTTGTAAGGTTTTCCTGCAGTGTGTGATCTAATATGTGATTGAAGATACCGTGAGTTTCTGAAGGCCTCGGAGCACATGTTGCATTGGTAAAGTTTTTCTCCAGTGTGTACATGTACTTTCATGTGTCTTGGAAGATCGGATTCTCTTGAGAATGCTTTAGCACACAGCTTGCATTTATAGGGTTTTTCTCCAGTGTGTGTTCTCATATGTGTCTTAAGAGATGATTTCTGTGTGAATGCATTTGAACACAGGTTGCATTGGTAAGGTTTTTCACCAGTGTGTGTTCTCATGTGTGTTAGAAGAGATGATTTCAGTGGGAATGCATTTGAACACAGGTTGCATTTGTAAGGTCTTTCATCAGTGTGTGTTCTCATGTGTTTCTTAAGATTTGATTCCAATGCAAAAGCATTTGAACACATGTTGCATTGGTAAGGTTTTTCACCAGTGTGTGTTCTCATGTGTCTGTTAAGAGCTGATTTCTGTCTGAATACATTTGAACACAGGATGCATTGGTAAGGTTTTTCACCAGTGTGTGTTCTCATGTGTCTTTGAAGATCTATTTTGCATGAGAATGCTTTGGCACACACACTACATTTGTAAGGTCTATCTCCAGTGTGTAATCTAATATGTACTTGAAGATTCCCTGATTCCCCGAAGGCCTTGGGGCACATTTGGCATTTGTATGGTTTTTCACCAGTGTGTGTTCTCATGTGCCTTGTAATATCTGATTCTCTTGCAAATGCTTTAGCACACAGGTAGCATAAATAGGGTTTTTCACCAGTGTGTGTTCTCAAGTGTGTCTGAAGAGATAATTTCTGTCTGAATGCATTTGAACACAGGTTGCATTGGTAAGGTTTTTCACTAGTGTGTGTTCTCATGTGTCTTTGAAGATCGGATTCTGTTGAGAATGCTTTAGCACACAGCTTGCATTTATAGGGTTTTTCTCCAGTGTGTGTTCTCATGTGTGTCTTAAGAGATGATTTCTGTTTGAATGCATTTGAACACAGGTTGCATTGGTACGGTTTTTCACCAGTGTGTACTCTCATGTGTCTTTGAATATCCGATTCTCTTGCAAATGCTTTTGCACACACGCTACATTTGTAGGGTCCTTCTCCAGTGTGTGTTATAATGTGTTTTTTTAGAACTGATTTCTGTCCAAATTCCTTGAAACACATGTTACATTGGTATGTTTTTTCACCAGTGTGTGTTTTCATGTGTCTTGAGAGATGTGATTTGTTTGTGAATGCTTTAGCACACATGTTGCATTTATAGGGTCTTTCTCCAGTGTGTGTCCTAATGTGTTGCTGTAGAATGGACTTCCGTGCAAATGCATTTGAACACAGGTTGCATTGGAAAGGTTTTTCACCAGTGTGTGTTCTCATGTGTATGATAAGATGGGACTTCCGTGCAAATGCATTTGAACACAGGTTGCATTGGAAAGGTTTTTCACCAGTGTGTGTTCTCATGTGTATGATAAGATGGGACTTCCGTGCAAATGCATTTGAACACAGGTTGCATTGGTACGGTTTTTCACCAGTGTGTACTCTCATGTGTCTTTGAATATCCGATTCTCTTGCAAATGCTTTTGCACACACGCTACATTTGTAGGGTCTTTCTCCAGTGTGTGTTTTAATGTGTTTTTTTAGAACTGATTTCTGTCCAAATTCCTTGAAACACATGTTACATTGGTATGTTTTTTCACCAGTGTGTGTTTTCATGTGTCTTGAGAGATGTGATTTGTTTGTGAATGCTTTAGCACACATGTTGCATTCATAGGGTCTTTCTCCAGTGTGTGTCCTCATGTGTTTTTCTACTAGTGCAGATTTACGTTCATTTATGTTACTCCTGTGACAATTATCAGACTCGTGACATTCTCTACCTGTATCCTCAGTCACACCGCTACATGAAGGACCCATTCTTTTCGCAGCTAGATATTGTGCACCATCTCCTCTTACGATGGCAGAGTTGGAAATGTTAACGCTCTCCTCACCTTCTTCTGAAGATCCGCAAATCATCCCTGAAAAAAGGAATATAAATGTATGTATTCAAATTCAGAAGATGTCAACACTAATTGATAATAAGCTTTCTCTTTGTTTTTCTGAGATGGAACTTTTTTATTAAAAATATGAATTAGACAACTACCTGAGTAGGTTGCTGATAGCCAAGATGTGAACACCACTTCTCATTGTAATTGAATATGCTGTTAATAGCAAGTATTTTATTTGTCTAGATTAGCTTTATTAAGTACTTTTATGCTGATCTCCCAGAGCTTGTTTAGCTTACATAACATGTTACACACCCACAATTAGGCACTCTCTAAGGAGTACTCCAGCAGTGCTACTTTCAGTGCACTCAGAATGCTTTTATGTACCCTCATTCATGCCAAGTACCAATATATAAACCTGGGGGAGAGCAGCAATGTCGATTAGGTGGCTTGCTATTAAAAGGGCACAAATGCTTGCGCATTGATAGGATTCAAACATGGTTTGCGTGGTTTGAAGTCCGATTCTGCCCTAAAGATTGATACACCATCTACATGTATAAAGATGAAACAATGTGGGCTCAGATATGTGTTTGTATGGAAATTTCACCCTAAAATTATAATTTGCAAACAAATCTAGGAACAGGGGCTCTACGTGATTTAGAGGCTCTTTTTTCCCATACTGGGGCAAAATCGCCCTAAGCCCCTGTGTATTTTTCCCTTAGTGAAGGCCTTTAAACACGGGTTGCATGTGTGAGATCTTTCCCCAGTTCGTGCAGACTTGTCCCAGGACGAAATTCCAGTTAAAATTCTAATTGGTACCCATTGAAACTGAATTCATTGGGTACCCATTGGCATTGGTTTCAATGGGTACCCATTGCATTCAATTGGTACCCATTGATTTGAATTTGCCAAATTGTTTCTTTTTCCATATATGCATGCTCTTTGATTACCAATCGATTTCAATTGGTAATTCTTTGATTACGAATCGATTTCAATTGGTAATTCTTTGATTACCAATCGATTTCAATTGGTAATTCTTTGATTACCAATCGATTTCAATTGGTGATTTAGTCAATGGGAATTTCACCCTGGGGTTATTGATAGTCAGATGATCCTTCTTGGTGAATATATCAAACAAAGGTCTTTCCATGTCCATGAGATGACGAGTTGTCATGTGTCTTTTGTATTAGTTTCTATAGCGAAAGCCTTGGAACCCTTGTTGGACTTGTGTTGTTTTTCCCCAGTATAGGTTCTATTGTGCTTTTGTAGAACTGATTTCCATATGTATATTAAAGAGCTGATTTTGGTGCAAAAGGCATTTGAACACAGGTTGCATTTAAAGGTTTTTCACCAGTATTTGTTCTCATGTGTTTCTTAAGAGATGATTTCTGTGCGAATGCATTTGAACACAGGTTGCATTGGTAAGGTTTTTGACCAGTGTGTGTACTCATGTGTCTTTTAAGAGCTGATTTCATTGCAAATGCATTTGAACACAGGTTGCATTTGTAAGGTCTTTCATCAGTGTGTGTTCTCATGTGTTTCTTAAGATTTGATTCCAATGCAAAAGCATTTGAACACATGTTGCATTGGTAAGGTTTTTCACCAGTGTGTGTTCTCATGTGTCTTTGAAGATCCAATTTTCTTGGGAATGCCTTGGCACACATGCTACATTTGTAAGGTTTTCCTGCAGTGTGTGATCTAATATGTGATTGAAGATACCGTGAGTTTCTGAAGGCCTCGGAGCACATGTTGCATTGGTAAAGTTTTTCTCCAGTGTGTACTTTCATGTGTCTTGGAAGATCGGATTCTCTTGAGAATGCTTTAGCACACAGCTTGCATTTATAGGGTTTTTCTCCAGTGTGTGTTCTCATGTGTGTCTTAAGAGATGATTTCTGTGTGAATGCATTTGAACACAGGTTGCATTGGTAAGGTTTTTCACCAGTGTGTGTTCTCATGTGTGTTAGAAGAGATGATTTCAGTGGGAATGCATTTGAAAAAAAAGGTTGCATTTGTAAGGTCTTTCATCAGTGTGTGTTCTCATGTGTTTCTTAAGATTTGATTCCAATGCAAAAGCATTTGAACACATGTTGCATTGGTAAGGTTTTTCACCAGTGTGTGTTCTCATGTGTCTGTTAAGAGCTGATTTCTGTCTGAATACATTTGAACACAGGATGCATTGGTAAGGTTTTTCACCAGTGTGTGTTCTCATGTGTCTTTGAAGATCTATTTTGCATGAGAATGCTTTGGCACACACACTACATTTGTAAGGTCTATCTCCAGTGTGTAATCTAATATGTACTTGAAGATTCCCTGATTCCCCGAAGGCCTTGGGGCACATTTGGCATTTGTATGGTTTTTCACCAGTGTGTGTTCTCATGTGCCTTGTAATATCTGATTCTCTTGCAAATGCTTTAGCACACAGGTAGCATAAATAGGGTTTTTCACCAGTGTGTGTTCTCAAGTGTGTCTGAAGAGATAATTTCTGTCTGAATGCATTTGAACACAGGTTGCATTGGTAAGGTTTTTCACTAGTGTGTGTTCTCATGTGTCTTTGAAGATCGGATTCTGTTGAGAATGCTTTAGCACACAGCTTGCATTTATAGGGTTTTTCTCCAGTGTGTGTTCTCATGTGTGTCTTAAAGTAGAAATTCAAAGGGAATAGAATCAAGTTATTATGGTTTATTTTATGATAGAATGAGTTATTAAAGCAATTTGTGCAGTTAACAAGTCATGAAAGTGTTCAGTTTCATGTTTTATGAAAATGAAATTTTAGTGAATTGACCCTCCCCTTTACTATGAAATCGGCACAGCAAAGTGGCTATGTGCGTGACGTAAGAGCCGGGCTTTGCGCTCCCGACAGCTCTAGCTCGAACGGCGATCTACACGCAATTGTTCATAAAGTGGACGCAGTTCTACTCTCTCAAAACGATTGAATATTGCCTGAATAATCAATATCTGACACACAGTTGTCCTCTCATGTCCTGAAACATATCCTAGTGTCAATATTCATGTCATTATTGGCATTGAAAAAGTGTCAATCTCCGTAAAATAACTGTTTACAACTCAATCCATTTTGCCGAATTGTTGTTCAATTATGTACACGGAGATAGTATGAAAACTTCTATTATAGCTGTGTTTCAAAAGAAAATTACCTAGTAGAATCATGTTCCGAGCTAGAATTGCCTATGTTATAACAATATATAATATTTCTTATCCATTTCAATATGTCAATAACTGGTAGAATAGTGTATTTCTCACCGTTTTGTTTTGGTTTTGTTTCGTTTCGTAAAAGTTTCGTCCATCGAGAAATACATGCAAGCGCACGATCGTATACCCGGCCGTATACTATGCATATTGTGTATGTTATTGAACTAAAAGTAGTTCCAACGTATGCGCTATATATTCGAAGCTTTCTACAGTCCACACGATCACGATCTCGCTATAGAATTACATCTGACAGTTCAACATGGATGAAGAATTTCAACAAAACAGCCTGTTAATTGACTTCGAAGTATCCGTGGAGGAGCAAGCTAGCTAGCTAACACGTGCACTCGTTTGTTTTGATGCGCGCGCAGGAAATGTAAATCCGCCAGCGCTATCAGCCGTATATGCGGCTGCCAATGTTCAGAGAAATCGCGGATGAATCGTAACAACACAGGAGATCGCGAATCTAATTCACTCGACTTTTCAAGCTAAACCATGAAACTAGCCATGATAGATCGACTAAAGTAATAACTATTCTTCTTTTTTTAAAATTTCATTTGATTCATAATGATTATTAACTGTTTGTTTCCATAATGGAAGTGGTAAATTCTCCGTCTGATATGGCAAAGTGAAACTACATGTTGGTAAAAAATCTGTGCAGGCCTACTGCACGACACAGTCGTACAGTTTCCCCTTCTTTTTTCACCTTTTTTCAACTTTTTTTGTCACAAACAATACATTTGTTGGAATATCATGATGAAAATATAAATGAGAAGCAAATTACAAACAATGTAGTATTATAATTTATTCTTGGTAAGGGAAAAATAGCACATAAGTTGAAGCTTGTCTTTCCAGCCTGGTACGTTATACGCTTATCTACATACAACCGCGGCAGCCGCCTGGGCTTCAAGCCCGGTTCTTACGTCACAGCTAAAGGCCGTTTCGTGTAGCGATTGAGCGAATTTGTCCCTGGGAATAGGGTGATGTTTTCACCCTAATTTCGCTTTTATGGACGCGTTATATTGTTTGAATGTCAGTCAAGCTCATTATATGGCTTATAAGCTTTCTGTAGATATGAATATCGTCATATTTAGGGGTTTTCTTTGATTTTCTCCTTTAAGAGATGATTTCTGTTTGAATGCATTTGAACACAGGTTGCATTGGTACGGTTTTTCACCAGTGTGTACTCTCATGTGTCTTTGAATATCCGATTCTCTTGCAAATGCTTTTGCACACACGCTACATTTGTAGGGTCTTTCTCCAGTGTGTGTTTTAATGTGTTTTTTTAGAACTGATTTCTGTCCAAATTCCTTGAAACACATGTTACATTGGTATGTTTTTTCACCAGTGTGTGTTTTCATGTGTCTTGAGAGATGTGATTTGTTTGTGAATGCTTTAGCACACATGTTGCATTCATAGGGTCTTTCTCCAGTGTGTGTCCTCATGTGTTTTTCTACTAGTGCAGATTTACGTTCATTTATGTTACTCCTGTGACCATTATCAGACTCGTGACATTCTCTACCTGTATCCTCAGTCACACCGCTACATGAAGGACCCATTCTTTTCGCAGCTAGATATTGTGCACCATCTCCTCTTAAGATGGCAGAGTTGGAAATGTTAACGCTCTCCTCACCTTCTTCTGAAGATCCGCAAATCATCCCTGAAAAAAGAAATATAAATGTATGTATTCAAATTCAGAAGATGTCAACAATAATTGATAATAAGCTCTCTCTTTGTTTTTCTGAGATGGAACTTTTTATTAAAAATATGAATTAGACAACTACCTGAGTAGGTTGCTGATTGCCAAGATGTGAACACCACTTCTTATTGTAATTGAATATGCTGTTAATAGCAAGTATTTTATTTGTCTAGATCAGCTTTATTAAAGGGACTTAGTAACATTGTCCAAATCCTCAAAATAAAATTGTAATTCTAGCGGTTCCTTTATACCTTGTTGTATTCGTATTAACAATAAAATCATGGGACAGCTTTCGGTTTTTCAAATTTCCCTTTCATTACAAAGATATGTATGATTGAAGTATTTAGATAAGAAAATCTCCGGGCGAGATTTTCATCCCTGTACAAAGTGAATGCAGTGAGTTGGTGAATATCACCCAATATCACTTTGCATTTTCGCTCATTACTTGGCCATACATTGTCCATTTGACCTGAAATTTTCACACAATACCCTGAGGACATATGAGATAACAACAGTATACATTGCATCAACCATTCATCAGTTTTTGCACATCTCAACAAAGTTACTAGATCCCTTTAACATTACGTTTCACCCAAGTTAGAAAATAACCGCTTCTCAGGCCTGAGGAGAGGTTGAGAGATTCGTGCCTCTAGTAGAATTTTATCACCGTTTACACCGTTCTTATCGGTTTACTGCGTGTAACCGGAGGAGATTATCTCTATAATACCACTAGGTCTCGGGGGGGCAGTTAACAGGGCAGGGAATGTTGACGAAAGCTATTAAAATGGTTGAGTTGATTTCCACCGTGGTGGAGATCATGGCTAACTTAGTGAAACGTAATGAGTACTTTTATGCTGATCTCCCAGAGCTTGTTTAACTTACATAACATGTTACACACCCACAATTAGGCACTCTCTAAGGAGTACTCCAGCAGTGCTACTTTCAGTGCACTCAGAATGCTTTTACGTACCCTCATTCATGCCAATTAGTACCAATATATAAACCTGGGGGAGAGCAGCAATGCGGATTTGGTGGCTTGCTAAAGTGCACAAATGCTGGGGCATCGATAGGATTCAAACATGGCTTGTGTGGTTTGAAGTCCGAATCTGCCCTAAAGATTGATACACCATCTACATGTATAAAGATGAAACAATGTGGGCTCAGATATGTCTTTGCATGGACATTTCACCCTAAAATCACATTTGCTAACAAATCTTGGAACATTAACGGTGGCTCTATATGTACATGATTTAGCGGCTCTTTTTTCCCATATTGGGGCAAAATTGCCCTAAGCCCCTGACTTATTTTTCCCTTAGGGAATGCCTTTAAACACAAACTGCATGTGTTGGATCTTTCCCAAGTATGTGTAGACACATTATTAGTCAGATGCTCCTTCTTGGTGAATATATCAAACAAATGTCTTTCCATGTCCATGAGATGACAAGTTGTCATGTGTTTTTTGTATTAATTTCTATTGCGAAAGCCTTGGAACACTTGTTAGACTTTTGTTGTTTTTCCCCAGTATAGGTTTGAATGTGCTTTTGTAGAACTGATTTCCATGTGTCTGTTAAGAGCTGATTTTATTGTAAATGCATTTGAACACAGGTTGCATTGGTAAGGTTATTCTCCAGTGTGTGATGTTCTCATGTGTCTGTTAAGACGTGATTTCAATGCATATGCATTTGAACACTGGTTGCATTGGTAAGGTTTTTCACCAGTGTGTGTTATCATATGTTGGTTAAGACTTGATTTCAATGCAAATGCATTTGAACACAGGTTGCATTGGTAAGGTTTTTCACCAGTGTGTGTTCTCATGTGTCTTTGAAGATCCAATTTTCTTTGGAATGCTTTGGCACACATTCTTCATTTGTATGGTCCTTCTCCAGTGTGTGATCTAATATGTGATTGAAGATACCATGATTCCCTGAAGGCCTTGGGGCACATGTGGCATTGGTAAGGTTTTTCACCAGTGTGTGTTCTCATGTGTTTCTTAAGATTTGATTTCTGTGTGAATTCATTTGAACAAAGGTTGCATTTGTAAGGTTTTTCACCAGTGTGTGTTATCATGTGTTTGTTAAGATTTGATTTCAATGCAAATGCATTTGAACAAAGGTTGCATTGGTAAGGTTTTTCACCAGAGTGTGTTCTCATGTGTGTCTTAAGAGCTGATATAAATGTAAATGCATTTGAACACAGGTTGCATTTGTAAGGTTTTTCACCAGTGTGTGTTATCATGTGTTGGTTAAGATTTAATTTCAATGTAAATGCATTAAAACACAGGTTTCATTGGTAAGGTTTTTCACCAGTGTGTGTTCTCATGTGTCTTTGAAGATCCAATTTTCTTGGGAATGCTTTGGCACACATTCTGCATTTGTAGGGTCTTTCTCCAGTGTGTGATCTAATATGCGATTGAAGATTCCATGATTCCCTGAAGGCCTTGGGGCACATGTTACACTGATAAGGTTTTTCACCAGTGTGTGTTCTCAAGTGTTTCTTAAGAGATGATTTCTGTGTGAATGCATTTGAACACTGGTTGCATGGGTAAGGTTTTTCACCAGTGTGTGTTCTCAAGTGTTTCTTAAGAGATGATTTCTGTGTGAATGCATTTGAACACTGGTTGCATTGGTAAGGTTTTTCACCAGTGTGTGTTCTCATGTGTTGGTTAAGAGATGATTTCAATGGGAATGCATTTGAACACAGGTTGCATTGGTAAGGTTTTTCACCAGTGTGTGTTCTCATGTGTTGGTTAAGATTTGATTTCAATGCAAATGCGTTTGAACACAGGTTGCATTGGTAAGGTTTTTCACCAGTGTGTGTTCTCATGTGTCTTTGAAGATCCCCTGAGGTTCGGAAGGCCTTGGGGCACATGTTACACTGATAAGGTTTTTCACCAGTGTGTGTTCTCAAGTGTTTCTTAAGAGATGATTTCTGTGTGAATGCATTTGAACACTGATTACATTGGTAAGGTTTTTCACCAGTGTGTGTAATCATGTGTTGGTTAAGATTTGATTTCAATGCAAATGCGTTTGAACACAGGTTGCATTGGTAAGGTTTTTCACCAGTGTGTGTTCTCATGTGTCTTTGAAGATCCCCTGAGGTTCGGAAGGCCTTGGGGCACAGGTTGCATTGGTATGGTTTTTCTCCAGCGTGTGTTCTCATGTGTTTTGGAATATGCAAATGTCTTGTAATAGCTTTGTTACACATGTTGCATTTATAGGGTTCTTCCCCGGTGTGTGTTTTAATATGATTGTTTAGAACTGATTTCTGTGCAAATGCCTTTGGGCACACGATGCATTTGTATGATTTTTCCCCAGTGTGCCTTTTAAGTTTATTTGCGCTTCTCTTGTGACCACTATCCGACTTGTGACATTCTCTACCTGGATCCTCATTCACACCAATACATGAAGGACCCATTCTGTTAGCTGCTAGATGTTGTGCACCATGTCCTCTTGGGATGGCAGAGTTGGGAATGATACCGCTCTCCTCACCCTCTTCTGAAGATCCACAAATCATCCCTGAAAAAAGGAATGTAAATGTATGTATTCAAATTCAGAAGATGACAACAATAATTGATAAGCTTTCTCTTTTTTTTTTTTAGATGGAACTTTTCATTAAAAATATGAATAAGACAACTATCTAAGTAGGTTGCTGATAGCCAAGATTTGAACACCACTTCTCATTGTAATTGAATATGTTGTTGATAGCAAGTATTTTATTTGTCTTAATTAGCTTGATTAAAGGGATAGTCGAGTATTGGTCAAACTTAACTTTAGTAACCAAAACCTGCACCATTACGGTACAAAGTAGTAGTTATAACTTCACCATGCCTGAAAAGTATACACAACTAGAAGGCCGACAAAGTCAGCATACCCACGCCTCCCATTAGCCCTGTTCTACCCCTTCGTCGGCCTCAACCCTGTTTTGCTTACCGATGCATCCTAAAAACATAGTGATCAACCGTTGAACAGAATCCCCCACAACTCCAGGCATAGTAAACTATGCTGACTGGGTATGCCTGCAGGGAGGGCTTGAAAATGCCGACATCTGTCCAATTTATTGGCGATAAATGTAACATAAATCATGAATTCAAACAAAATAAACTATTACAAACAATAACAGATACCTTATCTTCCTGATTCTGCAAACTTTTATGTCCATTTCTCTTGCATAAATATGATTTTAGATCTTTTCATGACAGCTATCTGCCGATTCGCACGTGTTTTTACTAGCTGCCTGTGTAGTATAGATATGCCTAATATTTATGTATTGCAATATGCACAACACATTACATGCGGGTGTGTACTATGTGTAAGTACATCTATTGGCATGGCGTGTGCGCCACGTTGTTTTCTTGAAATGATTTGAGACGGGAGAGACGAGGAGAGACTAGTGTGAGAAGGGAGAGGAGAAGAGAGACTGTGTGTGTGTGATAAGTACATTAGTGCGTGTGTGCCATCCAGGGGGGGTAAACTCAGCCGCCATGATGGTTAGGTATGTATGCGATTAGAAGCAGTTTAGCTACGTCACAAAACGTCATCAAAAGTATGACAGGCTGTGTATTTCGAAATTGATCTGGAATTAAATAATAAAATACATCCCATTGAGCGGTGAAATATTCACCACCTCTTTATCTAGCGTAATCAATTTGTGTTGCCCTTTTCTACCCCATTAATAAGAGTACTTTTTAAGTTACATTTTGTGTTAAATACTGTTTATGATTGCTCAATATTTGCAGAAGAGTCGCTCTTCATACACGGATCACTGTCTCAGCCAAGGGCAAAAATTGTTTACAAATTCATCGCGCGCAAAATCACAAATGTACGCGCTAAAGACATTTTTGCCATAGAAAATGTACAGTGTGAGTGCGCTTGGTAAAGTGCGCGCCTTACGCACATTCTTATTGTTTCGTCATATTATTTCCCCACAATGCAGTTTTGTGACGAACTTCCTCCGTTCAATACTGCTCGTAAACAAGACCGTCAGCCCGCCATTGCTTTATGTACAAAGTGTATAGGGTACGGTACCTAAGGGCAATACAGTTTACCTTCTAGTTCTACAACGGCAGTGTTGGAGTCATACTTCTATGGTGCCATCGCGATCGCACGGAGCACAAATAGAAATGCATAGACGGTAGTGCATTATCGGATTTCCCAAAATCCGTAACATTTCAGCGCCATTCCGTACTCCCGTAATTGTTGTCAATTTCCGTACCAATAAATACATACTCAAACTTCAAGGTTCCACAGAATTTGCAGGGGTCAACCAATCATCACCAAAATCTAATCGATTCTTCCATGTCACTATCCAAACATTCCCTGAAAATTTGGTGCAAATCCGTTCACCCGTTCTCTAGTTATCTTGTACACAAACAAACAAAAAAAAAAAAAAAAAAAAAAAAAACAAACAAACAAACAAACAAACAAACATACGGAACCCTTTACATAACCCCCTGCCGATTTCATCGGCGTGGGTAATTACAAACGACTAAGTAAAACCCCTGTTATCATTCAAAAGGAGCCATTACAACTCAAGAGGGTACTATTAAAAAAAATCATTGGTTTAAGCCTTTTTTCATACAAAATTGTGCATTTAATGTTTGTTAAAATAATGATTCAATAGAGATATCATCAACGACTTTTTAAAAACCTATTCTAATTTTTTTCAAAGTATAGTCTTCAAGCATTTTTTGAAATTTTTCTAAAATGTCTAAATATCGCCTGGTGATTCCCGGTCAAGAACATTTGAATAAAAATATGTTTATGGATATTTCAGCCGTTTCTGAACCGATTTTGAATAAATGAAGTTTAATTCTGTCATTAGAATTGTATGTTCTTTCGAATTTGACAGTGAGTTTTTCATTATCTCACAAAAAAAATCGGGGGGCACTTCGGGAAATACCAATACTCAACACTACCTTTAAGTACTTGTTTGCCGTTTTCCCAGAGGGGCCTGTGTTGAACAGCTTGTTTAACCCACATAACCCACAATCAAGCACTTGTTTTGGACTCTCCACTCTCTGGGGAGAATTACAGCAGGTGTAACTGTACAGTGCACTCATGCTTTACACATGCTTTACACATCCTCATTAACCCTATCAAGCCCAAGGGGGGGGGGGGGGGCTGAATGAGCCCCCATACCATATTTGCCATCACCGCTTCTACAGTTCTTGTTCGATTTTCACCAAATTTGGTGACTTTTCCTAAAATCTTATTGCGAACATTTTGGTATACAATTCTGATGGATTGGCCAATTCCCGTTGTCATGGTAACCATAAACTGAAGAGTATGTTTTTCATTATTTTGAAAATTTTAGTTTTTCTCTTAGAAAACAACTGAAGTATGTGTTTTTTTTCTAGTCATATTCCATAACAATTATCATTTACAGGTTCTCATTAACTGAAATTAATTTCCCTGATTATTCTTTTGTTTTTCTTTGTTTTTAAGGACAAATGGTGCAAAACAATGAAAATAGTAAGAGTTATAACAAATCAGGTTTTGATGTACAGTTGTATGATATTTTTTCGATAAAAATATGCCAATGGGGTTTATCATGATTTCTTCAAACATATATAAATTACAAACCTTACTTTGGATCAGATTAACAGGGTAAAATTTGAAGAATTGCACATATATGCATTATCGTACTTAAATTTGTTTGCTAACTCATCTGAAGGTCATCTCCACAATTACTTTGCAGACATAATGAGCCCCTATAACACATCAAATACCACAGAAATGTCATGATCTTTGTTCAAGAATATGTAATCTTGCTAAAAAAAACATTAATTTGCCTACATAAATCAGTCCATCTCGCAAAAACAGCTGTTATGTTAGATTTCAAAGCATTTTCTATGTTTTACATCATATAATCGTAAATAGCGCCCTCATACAGTATGGTGACCGGAAGAAATTCTGATGATTGCAAATTGTAGAGCTTGACCTGCTATAGTAGACATGTGTGCCAAATATGAAAGTGGTCGATCAACTAACAGGAATTAGAGAGGGGGCCCTTTGAGCCCCCCCCCCCCCCCCCCCTTGGGCCTTGGAACGCCAAAATAGCTCGGGCTTTATAGGGTTAATGCCAAGTGCTCATCTGGACACAGAGCAGCAATGTGGATAATGTGGCTTGCTAAAGGGCACAAATGATGGGGCATGGATAGGATTCAAACATGGCTTAATTGCGTGGTTTGAAGGCAAACCCTTCTGCGATCACGCCCTAAAGATTGATACACCAAATATAAAGATGAAACAATTTGTGCTCAGATATGTGTTTGTATAGAAATATCACCATAAAATTACTTTCTGCAAACATATTTTGTAGCATTGTATTCAATGGAAATGCCTTAAAACACAAGTTGCATTTGTATGATTATTCCCCAGTGTGTGTTCTCATGTGTCTGTTAAGAGCTGATTTCAGTGCGAATGCATTTGAACACAGGACGCATTGGTAAGGTTTAACCCTAACCAGGCCATGGGTGGGGGGGGGGGGGGGGGCTGGAATCCACCCCCTCGACTTTTCGCGCGATAATTCTGCAACGCGCGCAGGTATTGCGGCGCGACTTCATGAGTTTTTTCATTGAAGTCTTGCGCAACTTTTGAGACCATATTTGAGACGACCGGGTATACCGTTCTAAAGTCACATGACCTTTTGTTAGTAACCCTCGGCCCCAAAATCGCTAAATTTTGTGATATGTGTACAAATCCTATGGAGATTGATTTTTTCATAGAATACAAAATCTTCATTATTTTTCATTCTAATCGCTGCAATCATTTAATTTTGGGCTAGAAATTGTTGGAAAATGGTCAATAATTTATTCCATTGAAAAAAACAATAAAAAACATACATTAAGTTAAAAAAAACAAAGAAATACATAAGAAATTCAAAAAACAAAGAAATACATTTTGGCTGTCGCAATTTTTAATGTTCAAAACCTGTTAATTAATTCATAAAGAATATTCATGCACAAAATTAGCATATTCTGAGCAATATTTAGTGATTTACAGACAAAAAGAGAATTTCTGCATGAATTTGCATAATTAATTTAAATGGATTATTTTCCAAAAAATTACAATGCAATCTTGTAGATTATAAGGATAACTTTGGCTGTCGCAATTTTTAATGTTCAAAACCTGTTAATAAAGTCATAAAGAATATTCATGCACAAAATTAGCATATTCTGAGCAATATTTAGTGATTTACAGACAAATAGGGAATTTCTGAATAAATTTGCATAATTAATTAAAAATTGATTATTTTCAAAAAAATTACATGCATTCTTGTAGATTATGTTGCAAGCTATCTGCGTGCAAAATTTTGTGGCGGCCACGCGTTCGACGGCCGAGATCTCAGGGGGGGGAATCCACCCCCCCCCCCCCCCCCCCCCCCAAAAAAAAAAAAATTAAAAAATAACGCGGCCTGGTTAGGGTTAATCCTCTTAGGAATGCTTTGGCACACACACTACATATGTAGGGTCTTTCTAGAGTGTGATATAATATGTAATAGAAGATCCCCTGAGGTTCTGAAGGCCTTCGGGCACATGTTGCATTGGTAAGGTTTTTCTCCAGTGTGTACTCTCCAGTATGTCTTGGAAGATCGGATTCTCTAAAGAATGCTTTAGCACACAGGTTGCATTTGTAGGGTCTTTCTCCAGTGTGTGTTCTCATGTGTTTCTTAAAGGGAGAGATCCACTTTTGCAAGCCAAAATTCAAAAGTTGCGAGGTTATTGTCTTATATGAAAGGAAATGTCATTTAATAGCATGCCTGAAAAAATTAGGGCTTGAAATCTCTAATAGACCTAAAACTGAATAAACTGAGGGACGTCGGTTAATTAGGTATACGTATTTTCGGCCGGTGAGTAAGTTTGTACATAGATTTCACGGAGTGCCAGATCGGTATGCATGACCCCTACGTGACCCGCGCTAGCTACGTGACTCGCGCATAAGTACTAATGTGTGAGCGTTTACCAAGCAAAATACCCAAACATCGCTTAAACTGACTACATGTAATTATATATTCTTTCTTTTTGAAATCTTTTTCCATGACATACGTTAACAAATGTCGGCTTCACAATACCTTTACGAGAATTAGTACTATATTGTTGTAATATTATGCTAAATCAGTTGAACTCCTTTATTGACCGATATATAGTTTAAATGGAGGGACGCATTCGTTTTTCATTCGTAGAATCCAAATTAGAGGGCTGTTCGCTCTGATTTTTTTTTTGCGTGTTACATTGATCCCCATCCGTCAACTGAAAGCTGTTCAGACGTTTTGTAAAAGTGGACCTGTCCCTTAAAGAGATGATTTCAATGCAAATGCATTTGAAGACAGCTTGCATTGGTAATGTTTTCCCCCAGTGTGTGTTTGAATGTGTCTTTGTAAACCTAATGCCTCTCTAAATGCTTTGGATCACAAGTTGCATTGGTAAGGTTTTTCATCAGCGTTCTCATGTGTCTTTTTGGAGCTGATACCTGCATGTCTGAATGCCTTAAAACACACGTCGTGTTTATTTGTTTTTTCTCATGAATGTTTAAAGGCTGATTTTTGCATAAATGTCTCGGAACACAAATTGCATTTGTATGGTTATTCCCCAGTGTGTGTTCTCATGTGCTTTGGAATATCTGATTCTCTTGCAAATGCTTTGGCACACATGCTGCATTTGTAGGGTCTTTCTCCAGTGTGTGTCCTCATGTGTCTTTGAAGAGCTGACTTCTGTGTGACTGCATTTGAACACAGGAATTGCATTGGTAAGGTTTTTCACCAGTGTGTGTTCTCATGTGTCTGTTAAGGGCTGATTTCAGTGCGAATGCATTTGAACACAGGTTGCATTGGTAAGGTTTTTCACCAGTGTGTGTTCTCATGTGCATGACGTGATTGTCCCATTAGCTTGTCTTCCACCATCGTGGTGATCAATTTTATCATTTTTGTTTCCGTATCGACCACATTCTTATCAGTTTTATTACTGCTGTCAACAATCCTAATCCTGTAATCCTCTGCTGAGACATTAGCGCCCAGGGGCTAGAGATAAGAAGTGCCAACCCTGATAAAATATACTGGATGCAGGCTTGAGCTCAAAAATCACTACCGCTCCTCAGCCCTCCAGGAGCGGTATTCAGCTAGCTATAGAATTACCTAATGGTCTGTTAAGGGCTGATTTCAGTGCGAATGCATTTGAACACAGGTTGCATTTGTATGATTATTCCCCAGTGTGTGTTCTCATGTGTCTGTTAAGATTTGTTTTCAATGCAAATGCATTTGAACACAGGTTGCATTGGTAAGGTTTTTCACCAGTGTGTACTCTCATGTGTTGGTTAAGAGATGATTTCAGTGCGAATGCATTTGAACACAGGTTGCATTGGTAAGGTTTTTCACCAGTGTGTGTTCTCATGTGTCTTCGAAGATCTGTTTTGCTTGGGAATGCTTTGGCACACATGCTACATTTGTAAGGTCTATCTCCAGTGTGTAATCTAATATGCGCTCGAAGATTCCCTGATTCCCCGAAGGCCTTGGGGCACATTTGGCATTTGTATGGTTTTTCACCAGTGTGTGTTCTCATGTGTCTTGTAATATCTGATTCTCTTGCAAATGCTTTAGCACACAGGTAGCATTTATAGGGTTTTTCTCCAGTGTGTGTTCTCATGTGTCTTTGAAGATTACATTCTTTTGTGAATGCTTTGGAACACAGGTTACATTTATAGGGTCTTTCTCCAGTGTGTGACCTCATGTGTCTTTGTAAAGTCGTTTCACGTACGAAGGAATTGAAACAAATGTTGCATTTGTATTCCCCATTGTGTCTTTCTACTAGAGCAGATTTATGTTCATTTGCGCTACTCTTGCGACCATTATCTGACTCGTGACATTCTCTACCTGGATCCTCAGTCACACTGCTACAAGAAGGACCCATCCTGTTCGCTGCTAGATATTGTGCACCATCTCCTCTTGGGATTGCAGAGTTGGGAATGTTATCGCTCTCCTCACCCTCTTCTGAAGATCTGCAAATCATCCCTGAAAAAAGGAATGTAAATGCATGTTTTTAAATTGAGAAGACGTCAACAATAATTTTCTGAGATGAAGCTTTTCATTAAAAATATGAATTAGACAACTATCTGAGTAAGTTGCTGAATGCAAATTTTTGGACACCACTTCTTACCGTAGTTGAATTATTTCTCTAGATTAACTTGATTAAGTACTGGAATGCCAGAGGGGCCTGTGCCTTTCCCCGGTTTGTATTCTAATGTGATCTTCTAGGCTCTGTTCCGTTAGGAAGGCTTTTGGACAGAAGTTGCATTGATACATTTCTCCAGTATGTGATATCAGGTCTTGTTGTATACGAGCTTGATCTGGAGAGGGCTTGGGGCACAAATTGCATTTGAAATGCTTTTCCCCAGTTCTCATATGTCTTTGTAGATTCACTTCCCTCATGAAGGCCCTAGAACACACGTTGTATCTGTAACGTTTTTCCCCAGTGTGATTTCTTGTGTGTGCCCGAAGATCTGATTTTTGTGTGAATACTTTGGAAAAGAGGTTGCAGCAATAGGGTCTTTCCTCAGCGTACGGCATTGTGGATGTGGTGTGGCAGGATTGGTAGAGCGCGCGCTCTCCGATTCGTGGGATCCCGAGTTCGATCCCCGCACACTGCGTTTGTCTTTCAGCAAGACAATTTATCCACAATTGCTGCTCTCTACCCAGGTGTATAAATGGGGACCCAGAGGGAAGGGAACGGTTTCCTTAGCACTGTGCGCGCCTAATAGGCGACTTGCTGGAATACTCCCTAGGGAGTGGAAAATGTGCACTTAATGTGCAGGAATGATTTCAGTGTGTATCCATTGACCGGGGTAATAATAATCATGTAAAGCGATATGATCCCCACAGGAATAGCGCTAAATGAATAATAGTTATTACTAATATTATTGTAGATTCCTTTTTTCTACAAATGCTTTCTGACAAAGGTTACATTTGTAGGGTCACTCCTCACAGTGTGTTATCATGTGTCTTTGTACAAAAGATTTATGTGTAAATGCCTTGTGACACACACCACATTTGTATGGTTTGTCCCTAGTGTGTGATCTCATGTGCATTGTAGAGCTGATTTTGTGGTGAACGATTTGGAAGGCACATCACACAGCTGGCATTAACATGGCCTTTCATCACCAGCGTGTGTTTTCATGAGTCTTTGTACCTTCAATTTTTCTGCAAAATTCCAGCGTTACGGACATTACCATCAGACACATTTTTCACTGTTTAGAACCATCCACAGCAAAAATAAGACAAGAGGAAACGTTTTGAGTCATTGATTCAGTAACTTCAAATAGTCAGTGATAAACATGCAAAGTTTCATGACTGAGGAATGAATATTTGCTGAGAGCAGCAATGCGGATTTAGTGGCTTGCACTAATGCTGGGGCATTGATAGGATTCAAACTTATTTTTCCCTTAGGGAATGCCTTTAAACACAAACTGCATACATGTGAGATCTTTCCCCAGTATGTGTAGACACATTATTAGTCAGATGCTCTTTCTTGGTGCATATATCAAACAAATGTCTTTCCATGTCAATGAGATGACAAGTTGTCATGTGTTTTTTGTATTAATTTCTATTGCGAAAGCCTTGGAACACTTGTTAGACTTTTGTTGTTTTTCCCCAGTATAGGTTTGAATGTGCTTTTGTAGAACTGATTTCCATGTGTCTGTTAAGAGCTGATTTTATTGTAAATGCATTTGAACACAGGTTGCATTGGTAAGGTTATTCTCCAGTGTGTGATGTTCTCATGTGTCTGTTAAGACTTGATTTCATTGCATATGCATTTGAACACTGGTTGCATTGGTAAGGTTTTTCACCAGTGTGTGTTCTCATGTGTCCTTGAAGATTAAATTTTCTTGAGTATGCTTTGGCACACATGCTACATTTGTAGGGTCTTTCTCCAGTGTGTAATATAAAGTGTGCTTGAAGATTCCCTGATGCCCCAAAGGCCTTGGGGCACAGGTGGCATTGGTATGGTTTTTCACCAGTGTGTGTTCTCATGTGTCTTTGAAGATCACAATCTTCGGTGAATGCTTTGGAACACAGGTTACATTTATAGGGTCTTTCTCCAGTGTGTGTCCTCATGTGTCTTTGTACAGTCGTTTCACGTACGAAGGAATTGAAACAAATGTTGCATTTGTATTCCCCATTGTGTCTTTCTACTAGAGCAGATTTATGTTCATTTGCGCTACTCTTGCGACCATTATCCGATTCGTGACATTCTCTACCTGGATCCTCAGTCACACTGCTACAAGAAGGACCCATCCTGTTCGCTGCTAGATATTGTGCACCATCTCCTCTTGGGATGGCAGAGTTGGGAATGTTATCGCTCTCCTCACCCTCTTCTGAAGATCCGCAAATGATCCCTGAAAAAAGGAATGTAAATGTATGTTTTTAAATTGAGAAGACGTCAACAATAATCGATAAGCTTTCTCTTTTTTCTGAGATGAAGCTTATCATTAAAAATATGAATTACATGTAGACAACTATCTGAGTAGGTTGCTGAATGCAAATTTTTGGACACCACTTCTTACCGTAATTGAATTATTTGTCTAGATTAGCTTGATTAAGTATTTTAATGCCGTTCTCCCAGAGGAGCCTGTGTGATCTGTGATCTTCTAGGCTCTGTTGCTTTTGGACAGAAGTTGCATTGATACGGCCTTTCTCCAGTATGTGATATCAGGTCTTGTTGTATACCAGCTTGATCTGGTCTGGAGATGGCTTGGGGCACAACTTGTATTTGAAAGGCTTTTCCCCAGTGTGTGTTCTCATATGTCTTTGTAGATGTGCTTCCATCACGAAGACCTTAGAACACACATTGTATTTGCAGGGTTTTTCCCCAGTGTGAGTTCTTGTGTGTGCTTGAAGAACCGATTTTTGTGTGAATACTTTGGAACAGAAGTTGCAGCAATAGGGTCTTTTCCCAGCGTAAGGAATTGTAGTCCTTTTTTTCTTCTAAAAAGGCTTTCGGACAAAGGTTACATTTGTAGGGTCTTTCCTCAGAGTGTGTTATCATGTGTCTTTGTACACAAGATTTCTGTGTAAATGCCTTGTGGCACACACCACATTTGTATGGTTTGTCCCTAGTGTGTGATCTCATGTGCATTGTAGAGCTGATTTTGTGGTGACGCTTTGGAAGGCACATCACACAGCTGGCATTAACATGGCCTTTCATCACCAGTGTGTGTTTTCACGAGTCTTTGTACCTTCAATTTTTCTGCAAATGCCTTGAACCAAAGTTACATTTGTATGGTCTTTCTCCAGTATGTGTATGACTTTTCAGAGTTGAACTCTGTGTGAATGCCCGGGGGGGGGGGGGGGGGGGGGGGGGGGGGGTCTGTCCTCATCGAAAGGGGGGTATCATGCGTGACCAAGAAAACGAGTAATTAGGGTGGTTTTTCACGATCAGGCGAGATACTGAGTATCTCGTTTAGGGTCTCAAAATCACCCAAAATCAGGAAATAGGGTATCTATTTTAGGCTGATGAATTACTCGTTTAGGGTATCAAAAAGATGAATTACTCGTTTAGGGTCTCAAAACTCAGCTTACTTGTTTAGGGTATCAAAAATAGTTATAACTTGCTTAGGGGTTTACAAAAAATTGATTACTTGCTTAGGGTATCAAACATACTTGCTTAGGGGTTTACACAAAATTGATTACTTGCTATGGGTATCAAATTACCGATAATCATACTTGCTTAGGGTGTATTTTTTGCACCACGCAAATACTCGTTTAGGGTGCTTTTGGCAAGTCCTTGGTCACGCATGATACCCCCCCTTTCTATGAGGACAGACCCCCCCCCCCCCCCCCCCCTGGGTGTGAATGCCTTCAAACACAAGTTGCATCTGGTTTTCTCTAATGTGTATTTGAAAATATGAACTTCCTGCGTATGCTCTGGAACACGGGTTGCATTTAAAGGTTTTTTCACCAGTGTGTGTTTTCATATGTTCATGTAGGTTACGTTTCGCCGCGAAGGCTTTGGAACAAAGGTTACACTTATAATGGGGTTTCTCCAGTGTGTATTTCCATGTTCGAACCCTCGTTTCACTTGTTTGGTGTTTCCCCAGTGTGTGTATTCATGTGTCTTCGTAAACCTGATGACCATGTAAATGCTTTAGAACACTGGTTGCATTTATAGGGTCTTTCCCCAGTGTGTGTTTTAATGTGATTTTGTAGAGTTGTTTTCAGTGGAAATGCCTTGGAACACAGGTTGCATTTATAGGGCCTTTCCCCACTGTGGGTTCTAACATGTCTTTGTAGATCTGTTGCTGTTATGAATGCTTTAGAACACTGGTTGCATTTATGTGGTCTTTCTCCAGTGTGTGTTCTCATGTGTCCTTGAAGATTAAATTTTCTTGAGTATGCTTTGGCACACATGCTACATTTGTAGGGTCTTTCTCCAGTGTGTAATATAAAGTGTGCTTGAAGATTCCCTGATGCCCCGAAGGCCTTGGGGCACAGGTGGCATTGGTATGGTTTTTCACCAGTGTGTGTTCTCATGTGTCTTTGAAGATCACAATCTTCGGTGAATGCTTTGGAACACAGGTTACATTTATAGGGTCTTTCTCCAGTGTGTGTCCTCATGTGTCTTTGTAAAGTCGTTTCACGTACGAAGGAATTGAAACAAATGTTGCATTTGTATTCCCCATTGTGTCTTTCTACTAGAGCAGATTTATGTTCATTTGCGCTACTCTTGCGACCATTATCCGATTCGTGACATTCTCTACCTGGATCCTCAGTCACACTGCTACAAGAAGGACCCATCCTGTTCGCTGCTAGATATTGTGCACCATCTCCTCTTGGGATGGCAGAGTTGGGAATGTTATCGCTCTCCTCACCCTCTTCTGAAGATCCGCAAATGATCCCTGAAAAAAGGAATGTAAATGTATGTTTTTAAATTGAGAAGACGTCAACAATAATCGATAAGCTTTCTCTTTTTTCTGAGATGAAGCTTATCATTAAAAATATGAATTACATGTAGACAACTATCTGAGTAGGTTGCTGAATGCAAATTTTTGGACACCACTTCTTACCGTAATTGAATAATTTGTCTAGATTAGCTTGATTAAGTATTTTAATGCCGTTCTCCCAGAGGAGCCTGTGTGATCTGTGATCTTCTAGGCTCTGTTGCTTTTGGACAGAAGTTGCATTGATACGGCCTTTCTCCAGTATGTGATATCAGGTCTTGTTGTATACCAGCTTGATCTGGAGATGGCTTGGGGCACAACTTGTATTTGAAAGGCTTTTCCCCAGTGTGTGTTCTCATATGTCTTTGTAGATGTGCTTCCATCACGAAGACCTTAGAACACACATTGTATTTGCAGGGTTTTTCCCCAGTGTGAGTTCTTGTGTGTGCTTGAAGAACCGATTTTTGTGTGAATACTTTGGAACAGAAGTTGCAGCAATAGGGTCTTTTCCCAGCGTAAGGAATTGTAGTCCTTTTTTTCTTCTAAAAAGGCTTTCGGACAAAGGTTACATTTGTAGGGTCTTTCCTCAGAGTGTGTTATCATGTGTCTTTGTACACAAGATTTCTGTGTAAATGCCTTGTGACACACACCACATTTGTATGGTTTGTCCCTAGTATGTGATCTCGTGTGCATTTGTAGAGCTGATTTTGTGGTGAACGCTTTGGAAGGCACATCACACAGCTGGCATTAACATGGCCTTTCATCACCAGTGTGTGTTTTCACGAGTCTTTGTACCTTCAATTTTTCTGCAAATGCCTTGAACCAAAGTTACATTTGTATGGTCTTTCTCCAGTATGTGTATGACTTTTCAGAGTTGAACTCTGTGTGAATGCCCGGGGGGGGGGGGGGGAGGGGGGGGGGGGGGGTCTGTCCTCATTGAAAGGGGGATATCATGCGTGACCAAGAAAACGAGTAATTAGGGTGGTTTTTCACGATCGGGCGAGATACTCGAGTATCTCGTTTAGGGTCTCAAAATCACCCAAAATCAGGAAATAGGGTATCTATTTTAGGCTGATGAATTACTCGTTTAGGGTATCAAAAAGATGAATTACTCGTTTAGGGTCTCAAAACTCAGCTTACTTGTTTAGGGTATCAAAAATAGTTATAACTTGCTTAGGGGTTTACAAAAAATTGATTACTTGCTTAGGGTATCAAACATACTTGCTTAGGGGTTTACACAAAATTGATTACTTGCTATGGGTATCAAATTACCGATAATCATACTTGCTTAGCGTGTATTTTTTGCACCACGCAAATACTCGTTTAGGGTGCTTTTGGCAAGTCCTTGGTCACGCATGATACCCCCCCTTTCTATGAGGACAGACCCCCCCCCCCCCCCCCTGGGTGTGAATGCCTTCAAACACAAGTTGCATCTGGTTTTCTCTAATGTGTATTTGAAAATATGAACTTCCTGCGTATGCTCTGGAACACGGGTTGCATTTAAAGGTTTTTTCACCAGTGTGTGTTTTCATATGTTCATGTAGGTTACGTTTCGCCGCGAAGGCTTTGGAACAAAGGTTACACTTATAATGGGGTTTCTCCAGTGTGTATTTCCATGTTCGAACCCTCGTTTCACTTGTTTGGTGTTTCCCCAGTGTGTGTATTCATGTGTCTTCGTAAACCTGATGACCATGTAAATGCTTTAGAACACTGGTTGCATTTATAGGGTGTTTCCCCAGTGTGTGTTTTAATGTGATTTTGTAGAGTTGTTTTCAGTGGAAATGCCTTGGAACACAGGTTGCATTTATAGGGCCTTTCCCCACTGTGGGTTCTAACATGTCTTTGTAGATCTGTTGCTGTTATGAATGCTTTAGAACACTGGTTGCATTTATGTGGTCTTTCTCCAGTGTGTGTTCTCATGTGTCTCTTTAGACCTGATTTCCATGCAAATGCCATTGAACACAGCTTGCATTGGTATGGTTTTTCCCCAGTGTGTGTTTTAATATGTTCATGTAGGTTATGTTTCGATGAGAAGGCTTTGGAACAAAGGTTACATTGATATGGTTTTTCTCCTGTGCGTATTTTCACGTTTGAACCATCATTGCACTTGTTCTGTGTTTCCCCAGTGTGTGTTCGAACGTGTCTTTGTAAACCAAATCCCTCTTTAAATGCCTTGGAACACAGGTTGCATTGGTAAGGTTTTTCTCCAGTGTGTGTGTTCTAATGTGTCTTCGAAAACCTAATGCCTCCTTAAATGCCTTGGAACACAGGTTGCATTGGTAAGGTGTTTCCCAAGTGTGTGTAATTCTAATGTGTCTTTGTAAACCTGCTGCCCGTTTAAATGCCTTGGGACACTGGTTGCATTGGTAAGGTTTTTCATCAGTGTGTGTTCTCATGTGTCTGTTAAGATTTGTTTTCAATGCAAATGCATTTGAACACAGGTTGCATTGGTAAGGTTTTTCATTAGTGTGTGTTCTCATGTGTTTCTTAAAGGAGAAAATCAAAGAAAACCCCTAAATATGACGATATTCATATCTACAGAAAGCTTATAAGCCATATAATGAGCTTGACTGACATTCAAACAATATAACGCGTCCATAAAAGCGAAATTAGGGTGAAAACATCACCCTATTCCCAGGGACAAATTCGCTCAATCGCTACACGAAACGGCCTTTAGCTGTGACGTAAGAACCGGGCTTGAAGCCCAGGCGGCTGCCGCGGTTGTATGTATATAGATAAGCGTATAACATACCAGGCTGGAAAGACAAGCTTCAACTTGTGCTATTTTTTCCTTACCAAGAATAAATTATAATACTACATTGTTTGTAATTTGCTTCTCATTTATATTTTCATCATGATATTCCAACAAATGTATTGTTTGTGACAAAAAAAGGTGAAAAAAGAAGGGGAAACTATACGACTGTGTCGTGCAGTAGACCTGCACAGATTTTTTACCAACATGTAGTTTCACTTTGACATATCAGACGGAGAATTTACCACTTCCATTATGGAAACAAACAGTTAATAATCATTATGAATCAAATGAAATTAAAAAAAACGAAGAATAGTTATTACTTTAGTCGATCTATCATGGCTAGTTTCATGGTTTAGCTTGAAAAGTCGAGTGAATTAGATTCGCGATCTCCTGTGTTGTTACGATTCATCCGCGATTTCTCTGAACATTGGCAGCCGCATTACCTATACGGCTGATAGCGCTGGCGGATTTACATTTCCTGCGCGCGCATCAAAACAAACGAGTGCACGTGTTAGCTAGCTAGCTTGCTCCTCCACGGATACTTCGAAGTCCATTAACAGGCTGTTTTGTTGAAATTCTTCATCCATGTTGAACTGTCAGATGTAATTCTAGAGCGAGATCGTGATCGTGTGGACTGTAGAAAGCTTCGAATATAGCGCATACTTTGGAACTACTTTTAGTTACTTTAACATACACAATATGCATAGTATACGGCCGGGTATACGATCGTGCGCTTGCATGTATTTCTCGATGGACGAAACTTTTACGAAACGAAACAAAACCAAAACAAAACGGTGAAAAATACACTATTCTACCAGTTATTGACATATTGAAATGGATAAGAACAAAGGCAATTCTAGCTCGGAACATGATTCTACTAGGTAATTTTCTTTTGAAACACAGCTATAATAGATTTGTTTTTCATACTATCTCCGTGTACATATGAACAACAATTCGGCAAAATGGATTGAGTTGTAAACAGTTATTTTACGGAGATTGACACTTTTTCAATGCCAATAATGACATGAATATTGACATTAGGATATGTTTCAGGACATGAGAGGACAACTGTGTGTCAGATATTGATTATTCAGGCAATATTCAATCCTTTTGAGAGAGTAGAGCTGCGTCCACTCTATGAACAATTGTGTGTAGATCGCCGTTCGAGCTAGAGCTGTCGGGAGCGCAAAGCCCGGCTCTTACGTCACGCACAGAGCCACTTTGCTGTGCCGATTTCATGGTAAAGGGGAGGGTCAATTCACTAAAATTTCATTTTCATAAAACATGAAACTGAACACTTTCATGACTTGTTAACTGCACAAATTGCTTTAATAACTCATTCTATCATAAAATAAACCATAATAACTTGATTCTATTCCCTTTGAATTTCTACTTTAAGATTTGATTTCACTGCAAAAGCATTTGAACACATGTTGCATTGGTAAGGTTTTTCACCAGTGTGTGTTCGCATGTGTCTTTGAAGATCACATTTGCTTGGGAATGTTTTGGCACACATGCTACATTTGTACGGTCTTCCTCCAGTGTGTGATCTAATATGTGATTGAAGATCCCGTAAGTTTCTGAAGGCTTTGGGGCACATGTTGCATTGGTAAGGTTTTTCTCCAGTGTGTGTTCTAATGTGTCTTCGAAAACATAATGCCTCTTTAAATGCCTTGGAACACAGGTTGCATTGGTAAGGTGTTTCCCAAGTGTGTGTAATTCTAATGTGTCTTTGTAAACATGCTACCCGTTTAAATGCCTTGGGACACTGGTTGCATCTAAAGGGCATTTTTTCTCCTGTGTGTACCGTTCTAACGTGAGTGTGTAGAATTATCATCTGTGAAAATGCTTTGGAACACACATACACATGGCATTTGTAAGGTCTTTGCCCAGTGTGTGATTTTGCGTGTATTTGTAGAGTCCTTTCACTCGTGAAGACCTCAGAACACAGGTTGCATTTATGGGGTTCCTCAATGGTATCTGATTTTCTAAAAGACACTGCAGATTGACTTTGATCTAAATTACCACCTGAAGCTGAACATTGCAAACTTTCATTTATGTTACTCTTGCGACCAATATCAGACTCGTGACATTCAGTACCTGGATCCTCAGTCACACCGCTACATGAAGGACCGTTACTGTTCGCTGCTGGATATTGTGCACCATCTCTTCTTGGGAGGGCAGAGTTGGGAATGTTATTGCTTTCCTCATCGTCTTCGACAAATCCACACATCATCCCTGAAAAAGACAATGTATGCGACCTGAATAACTTGCTGAGTATTAATATATGAAGACTACTACTACTAGTACTTGATTATTATGGTAAACAGATATTTGGTTAATAACCAATATTACCAATAATACGAAAAATTATAATTAAAACCGTAAATTAATCACAGTAATTACAGAATGTATATTTGCAACAAACAAATATTGGTGTAAAATCTGTTCTATGCAATAAATCAAATGAATTGTGTAAAACTGGAGGACAGGAACATGCTCTTAACACGTACGTACAGCATGATGATCAAAAGACTCCCTTAGAAAAACTAACCCTGGCAAATTCCTAGTAGGAACCCATTAGCTTACTGGAGTTCTTTGGGTGGTGGTTCCCTTTAATTATACCGTTTAGTAGATACATAGCCAATACCACTTGTAGTGAATCTAGAGTTTAAGCAGTAAACAAATTACAGCCATTTCAGAATGCACATTTGCAACAAATATTGGTTTGACGATGTATTCCATGCACTGGTATCCAACTAACAAGGCGATAGGTGTCGATTTCGGGAGTATTTCCCTCCCGGGAGTCACGGGTACCCGGAATTTACCCATTTGTTGATTTCGCTATCGGCATGTCACGCCGCTGGGAAAACATGTTCATTCAAGTGACAAAAATGCAGCCTATTTATGACAAACTCGGGCGTTCAAAGAGGGAAAAAGGAAAGAAAAGAAAATGAGAGTGGGCAGATAACTTGGGCGTTCAAAAAGGGGACTTTTTTCGGGATATCGAGTATCGATTTTTGCGCCCGGGACTCAACATTTTTCGGCGGGACCCGGGTACCCGTGACTCGTCAACAGCACTACAAGGCGATAGCCGTAAAGTGTCTTGCCCACTTGCGCATATTCATGCAACATTGGACCTCATTTGACCTTTAACCTACTTACGTGACCTTTGAATCCAGAATATC